>JANEHU010001501.1:0-45223 GCA_027563435.1 Nasonovia ribisnigri
TATAGCAATGCCATAGGGAACTATAATTTACAGATAATGTACCTAAAATTGAAGTTAGATAAACCAATCATTTTTTTCCGTGTGATAAGAAAGATAAATTCACTTTAAAATAGCTAACTACGAAAATTGGAACTACTGAACTCTAATTAGTCATATTGTTCATTTTAGATTCTGAACGTAGCGAAGAATGTATTGATTTTACAGTGATGTGTGTTTTTTTCGGCCTGTCATCACCTTTACGGGCAGTAAAAACGCTTTGATTTTTAATTTTCTGGGTAGCAAATTAAATTTTGTTGATACTTTGTAGCGGTGGAAGGAGGGGGGTAAAATAAAAAATTCTAGTATTTTTCAGAAAAGTGGCCTTGTGGCTACTTGACACTTTTAACGTTTATTATTATCATATTTTATACACACAATAACATTTACAAGACATTCAGATTCATATTATACTATATTATCTATATTTATAGTTTAGAGCGTTTTACTAAAATTAATAAGATTTAAAAGAAAGGTTTTACAACCAATTTTTGGCCAAAAACAATCACAAACCAGGAGAATATATATGAAGAAATAATGAACAAGTAATAAACATGTTAAGCAATCCAGAAATTGATACGATGGACATGACACGTACCTATGGTGACAGGCCGGAAACATGTAATCGAAAAGTCACCAAATGGATACAGGGGGGGGGGAAAGACCACTAGGTCGCCCAAGGCAGAAATTTATGGACACTGCAGAGTCAAAAAATACATTTTCCTATTGAATATACTTAATTGTGAAGGGAAAAATATAGAGAAAAATGGGTAGGAGTGATAGTTGTGGCAAATAGCCTAAATGTTTATATTTTATATTAAGCCAAAAAAAAAAAAAAAAATGAGATATAAGTTATAATAATTACTTAATGACATAATATTATTTTGATATATATTATATACCCATTATTTATTATTATATTTTTTCGATTCTCTTGTTTGTGTGCTACCGTAGTATCAGCAGTAATATTATATCGTATAGACCCACAAAGGTATATATAACAGGTTATTATCCGCTGATATAACTTCTGTTCATACACCGTTTACCTATGTAATATAAAATCTCAATCATTGTTACAGTCATTATCGCATCGTAACTATATAGTTGATTGGTAAATAGTATAGGTACTTGGTATAAACCTTATAGTTACTACTAGTACAAGTAGTATTATTTAGTTAATTTTAAATACTATGGAATAATAATGTAATTATGTACTAACATTAATAATTAAAATAAACAACAAATATGAAAAACTATGGGGTGTAAAAAACTCAAAAGTACGTCTGTACCCTATGTCCACTTTCGGTAAATGCTAAATAGTAATACCATCGGATGTCCAATTTTTCGTTCGGAAATAATAGTAACTTACTAAATATACAAGGTAATTTTTTAAGCATCATGTTCGCCTTATCTTATGCTTAAACTTTTAAATAGGTGGACTAATTGGATACCATATTTTCGAATACTTGAGATTTTTTTTACCATTTAAAGATGATACTGTGACAATAAAAACTTCTGTTTTTTACTAGACTAAGTCACTCCATAAAAGTAGTACAATAAATTTGAAAATAAAGACTTTAGATAAACCCACTTAAAAGTTTATAGAATTTATTAAATAGAAAAATGGGAGTAAACATGCTTAAAAAATCATCCTGTAGGTATATAGCTTTCAAAAATATATTTATTTTTTATTTAAATAATTGTTATATCCTACGCGTCGGTGAATAAGTATAGGTACTACTTGTATACTTTAAATTCGGTTATATTTATAGGTACTTGGGTAGTTTGGAGAACAATAAATATCGATGAATTGTATTCGTCATTCGTGAATTAAAAATATAATTATATATCTGTGAATAAAATATGAGATAATATGCAGGTTATATTAATTGAATAATTGAATAATAGTAATAGGTAATCAGTACCTAACTATAACTTAAAGGTTAATGCACTTATAAGTTGAAGCAGCAATAAATTATTGGATTGTAGATGGAAATATGAGATCATAAATCAGAGTGAGACAACATTTTTGTATTTGTAAAAAATAACTATTGAACTTCACTGATGTCTGATATAGAAATGCTTATTAGTGTTTATAGTTATGATCATACACGGTGAAGAATTAACGTGTGCACTGTGCTTGTGCAGACTGTAGAGTGTAGGTATTCCTACTATACACTGAATAGGTAGACTGGATAGATATACTGCTATTATACTGCCTATTATATATTATATTATACCTATACTGCCTATTTTATATTATATTGATTTGGTTCCGCACTGCATATGTTCAATAACCGCAGTTATAATCACAAAATGTAAGATAAGGTAAATAGTTACTTAAATAGCTTAGAAATATAGGATAATAATATAATATAAATATTATAAGCTATACCTAAATAATAGTTTAGATATCAATAGATATTTATTTTTTATTTACACAAATATGCCACGTAAATTTGTTGAATGCGCAAGTAAACATTTTGAACTATTCAATTATTGAATACAGTAATATACCTAGTAACATATCAAATCATCTTCTCCTAAGTAGGTACTTACATAGGTCTGCTTGACGCTTGCAAATAGTTTAACCCTTATCAAGTTTATCACTAACTATTGACTATCAAAGAAAGTATACATTTTTTTAGGTACTATACATTATACATAAATAATTGTAGGTAGTAGGTTTTCGATTTAGAACGGAGTAATGAATTTACTGCTTTTACAATGATTGCATGATATGTGTAATGTGTTGTTTTTTAAATCAGTCATTATCTTTTGGAGCAGCAAAAATGTTGAAATCATTCTCTGCAGATAGCAGTTAAGTTCTTGGTAGCAAATAGGATTTATAATTATGGGAGCCGGTGGGAGCCAAATTATTTTATATGCATGAATATTGAATACTTAAAATTGTATACAATAAATTTAAAACATTTATACAAGGTTCCTCATGAATTGTTTTACAGCAAACTATAAGAATATTAAAAATACTTACAAGCAATTTTTTTTGACAGAAATTTGAAGTTGAGATTTCGTTAAAATTTGATTTAAATTATTTTGTTGAAACTTAACAAATTATTAATTGTAATTCGTTGGGGTTTACAACTGAACGAGTACGTAATGGTTTTAACAAAATTCTAACAGTAAACACACATGAAAAGTTATTGTATACTTACAGTCAACTTTTTTTTATATTACACTTTTAACAACTAATGACTAACTTTGTATTAAAATGCTCAAAATTTTTTTTATCTACATTAATTTAAAAATAACTAATAAAAATTGAAAATTTCTTATAGGTACTTATAAAATAATTCAAAAAGATATTTATTTTTGAATATTGTATGGTGTATAGAATATGCAAATATAAACATTCGGTAGAAGTTCATACATTTTCGGTTATTTTTTTTTGTTCCCTCCAAAAAAATAAAATCGATTTTGTCAAAAATTAGTTTTGCTTAAAAATTCCCGTTTTTCATTAATTTTTTTTTTGTTTTTTTTTCTACCGACACTTAATAACTTCTAGGAATTTTCCGTTTGACCTCCTATAAGTACCAAATAGATTCACCTTCTCTCCAGAAAATATATCGAAATTCAAACTTTATTTTGATCACTTATCGTGTAAACAGACATAAAAATGTTTTTAAAAAAATACACAACTTTGTAAAATCAATACCTTCATCTGAGCGATGACAGATTAGATATTAACAATAAATTATAACAATACTATAGTATGGGCTGATGTACAACAATTTACCAAAAAAAAAAAAACAAAAAAAACGAAATTAATATGACTTGGCTAGTTGGCTGTATATAAAAAGACGCACAGTAAGAGGTAACGCGTCTGTCGAGACATTTTTGTACGGACTGAATATTGGATGTGTGCGTGTGTGTGAGATACGGTATTAATTATTAATTATCATATTATAATGTGTATCAATAATAATATGTTATGTAATATACCTCGAGCATTTGGTTGTTGTCACTGCGATACTAGGTACGCCGTACCTTATCTGATACCTATTACTGGCAATTATAATAATATTTTTGTTGACGATATGCGGAGTATAGGCGTCAACATCCTCCCCCGGTTGAAAATTATTGGTTTTCAACAGTCATGTCATCATTTTGTATAGGAAGGCGACATAGTTTGACAGTAGGCCTACGCATTTCTGTGCCATTTGCTGTTCGCACCGTAGCGACTCGTATGACCTTGTCCTTCCCTGGGTGTAGATCGGTTATTCTCCCTAGCTTCCATCTTGTAGGATGTGTACTTTCTCCCTTCACTATCACTACATCATCGATTTCCAAGGGTCTAATATTTGTAACCCATTTCCCACGAACCTGACACTGAGGCAGGTATTCCCTTTCCCATCGTTTCCAAAAGCTCTGCATGAGATACTGTACATACTTCCACCGGCGTAATTCATTTGGAGACCTCTCAGTCAGATCTACTTCCGGTGCTAGGAATAACGGTCCACCGATTAGAAAATGTGCTGGCGTCAGCACTTCCAAGTCCGATGGATTGGTACTGAGTGGGGTTATCGGTCTTGAATTTATACATGCCTCCACTTGACATAATAGGGTATTAAGTTCTCCCAAGGTGAGACGTGTTTCCTTCATCATACGTGTTAAATGAAATTTTGTAATCTTAACAGCACTTTCCCACAGCCCTCCGAAGTGTGGAGCAGCTGGTGGATTAAATTTCCACTCAATACCTTCATTTGCCATTTTTTCATCGATACTCGTCATATAACTTGTGAGTTCTTTCTGTGCACCAACAAAATTAGTGCCATTATCGCTGTATATTTTGCTACACTTTCCTCTGCGCGCCATGAAGCGGCGTAAACAAGCCACGAAGGCGCTGCTTGAGAGGTCCTCTACGGGTTCCAAATGGATTGCTCTAGTTGAGAAGCAAACAAAGACCGCTATCCACGCCTTTGACCCAGTTACGCGACGAACTCCACTCTTTATTATTATTGGTCCTGCAAAATCTACTCCACACACGGAAAATGGACGGTGGCGTTGAACACGATCCTTGGGTAGCGGTGCCATTAGTGGTTGTAAAAAGGTTGGTTTGGCCTTGATACATTGAACACACCGTGTTGTGACTGATCTTGCCAAGATTCGTCCCTTTAACGGCCAGTAAATTCGTCTTACTTCCGCTAGTAATGATTGTGGGCCACAATGCAAGAGCATTCGATGTCGATCTTCGAATATTAAACGTGTCACTCTGTTGTTGGCTGGGATCACTATTGGGTGTTTTTGATTCTCAGTTAAATTGGAATTTTCCAAACGACCACCAACTCTGATCAATCCATCCTTCATAAATGGGGATAGGTTGCGGATTTTGCTCCCACGACGTAATTCTTTATTAGTATTGATCCTAACGATCTCTTCATGAAATGCTTCTTCTTGAACTCGTTTTATTATTGATAAAGATGCGTTCTTCAATTCTAGGACGGAAAGAAATCGGGAGCTGTTTATGACCTTAGATTTCTTGTACTTTATGAAGCGTAAGATCCAAGCAACGGACCTTACTAAGGTATTCCAATTGGAATGGGCGTTAAAAAGGTTGTTGATAGTGTCACAAGCAACTAATGCAATTTTTAACTGTCGTTGCTCTGGTATTTGATCGTCTTCAATTAATTGGGCAGTGGGGTGAGACCATTTTTCTTCTTCGGTTGACATCCATTTAGGTCCTTGCCACCATTCTTCGGCTGCTATCAACTCTGATGAAGTTATTCCTCGTGATATTATGTCCGCCGGGTTTCTATCTGTGCGTACGTGATGCCATTGTGATATATCTGTTAATTCCAGGATTTGACACACACGATTTAGCACGAAGGTTTTTAAGCGCACTCCTTGACTGTTTAGCCAACTCAGCACTATCATAGAATCGGTCCATAAGCGAAAGGTGTGTACACTGACCATCCAAGATTCAGCTACCTTATTCACTAGCTCGGCTAGTAGCAGTGCACCGTTCAATTCCAGTCTTGGAATTGTAGCTCCTTTCAAGGGTGCCACCCGAGTTTTAGCACACAGTAGTCTTGAATGCCATTTTCCATTGGAATCTCTTGAGCGGACATATACGCAAGCGCCATATGCTTGTTCTGACGCATCGCAGAAACCGTGCATCTCAACTTCATCGCTAGCCACTGGGATTACCTTTCTTGGTATGATACAATACTTCAGTTGTTCAAGGGTTTGGTAAAAGCCAATCCATTTTTTTTGCATCTCATCTGATAGTTGGGTATCCCAGCCCATCTTTGTTGCCCACATCTGCTGGAGAAATATTTTACCTTTTACAAGCACTGGTGTTAATAGGCCAAGCGGATCAAAAATCCTATTTAAATCTGAAAGTATCATTCTCTTGGTTAGCCTCTTCTTCCTTGTAACGGTCGATATAGTGAAGAAGAATTGGTCTGCTAATGGTTTCCATTCTAGTCCTAATGATTTCACTGTGTCTTGATTTCCAATTTCTAATGAGAATAAGGGGTCGTGCTCACGTTTTCCTATTAGATTCATAATGGACAGAGAATTTGAGCACCACTTCCTTAATGGTAATTTCCCAGAGTCCATGATGGAGTTGATTTCTTTTTGAAGTTTGGCGCACTTTTCTATGGTGTCTGCACCGGTCATCAAATCATCCATATAAAAATCATGGAGGATGGCACGAGCTGCTTGGGGAAAATTGAGTTTCTCTTCTTCTGCTAAAGATACTAAGCACTGCGTGGCTAGAAACGACGCTGGTGTTGTCCCGTAAGTAACTGTAGTTAATTGGTATGTACGTAATTGCTCATTTGGATCTGATCTCCAAACTATTCGTTGTAGATTCCAATCTTCCTTCGCTACCTGTATCTGCCGAAACATTTTTTCCACGTCAGACGTTATCACATATTGAAACTTCCTGAACCTGGCTAAGATTCCAAAAACATCTTCTTGGACTGTAGGGCCACATTTCAATACATCATTTAGAGATAAACCGGAAGAACTTTTTGCTGAAGCATCAAAAACCACTCGAACCTTTGTGGTCAAACTGGAAGCCTTAATTACTGCGTGATGTGGGAGGTAGAACGACGGTTCAGGTATGATCGTTTCTCCAGTTACTTCTCTTGCGTGACCCAGCTTAATATAATCGTTCATGAATGCAGTATATTCTGTTTTCAATTTGTCATCACCTTGCAATCTTCGTTCTACACTTAGGAACCGGGAAGTCGGCATACTCAGTGACGCTCCAAGATCCTTCACTATTGATTTTTTGGGTAAGTGCACGATAAATCGACCGTCCATATCCCGACTTGTTGTCTGTCTGAAGTGTTCTGCAGTCTCTTCCTCTTCTAAACTTCTTTGGTTAGCTTTCGACAGACGCCCGTATTTGGAAGATTTATCATTTTCCTCAGATTGCCATTCTTCCTCTAGACCTTTACCGACTGAGTTAATACCCAGTAAGCAAGTGAAACCTAATTCTCCCGTCACGATCCAACCAAAGTGACTGTTCTGCAGATACAAGGGTCCTTTGTCAATTATTCTTCGTTCAGCGCATAGTATATCGAAAAAGGCACCTCCACCTATTAATAGATCAACGCTTCTTCGTTTATGGAACTCCGGGTCAGCAAGGGTTGTTGACACGTTGGCTGGAAGCTTCCAGCCTTCCTTTGGCTCGACACAAGCCGCTAGGTCAGTGACCATGTTTGATAGCACATAGCACAAGAGATCTACTTGATAGTCACTTGTTCTGGACTGAACCCTTATGTCAAGACACGATGCCGCGTGATTCTGGTTTGTTCCAATCCCACTTATTGATACAGAGGCATTTTTTCTAGGTAACTGTAACAGATTGACTAATTTCTTAGAAATGAAATTGATTTGTGATTCACTATCTAAGATGACTCGACATTTGCGTTTGTTCCCAACATTGTCTGTTACAAGAACAATAGCTGTGGCAAGGAAAACATGCGCATTTTCATGTTGTGCTGCACAAGAGACCTTGAGTGGCTCTTCCGGAGATTTGGAGCCAGTGCTAGGCTGTGATACTTCTTCGTTATTTCGTTCAAGCTTCTCTTGTTGCTCGAGATGAATAATAGTATTATGCCTACGCCGGCATTGTTGACACACAAATCTCGACTTACAAGCATCAACTCTGTGATATGGTGATAAACAGTTATAACATAATCTTTTTTCTGAGCTGAGCGCTCAGAATCTAAAATAAATAAAAAATAACTAAACGCGTATAAACATTTGTTATTTATTGGTATGTATTTACAACTTTTTTTGGATAAACATATAATACTTCAATTTATATAAATTTTATACGTAGGTGGCGAATATTATGTTCAACTCCATTAATAATAATAATAATAATAATAATAATTAATAATAATAAATGTAACTGGGTTCGCCCGTTTAAAATATACAAATATACAAATATATATATATAACTTAAATAGATATTATTATTATATAGTATATAATAATTATTTGTATGATAAATGAAAAATCATGCGTCTTACTTACAAATTGAGAACACTACGAACTCTAAAAAGTTAACCAAACGATAAAAAAAAATGTATGCATGGAAATATTCTGAGACAGATCTATTCATTATCGACGACAAAAAGCGACAAATCTAGGCCGATTATATTTGACACGTTTAGAAATTTAGAATACACTATTGTCTACAAGTTGAAAATCGTTGGTATTATCATGACTGGTTTCATTTAATGTTTACAGTATTTATACAATACAATTATATTATACATATTATATGTTCTTTTTATTTTGGAAAATAAGAAAAAAATCTACCAATAGAATAACGCAATAACGGCGATTACTGATTGTATTATAAGTTGTACTATTGAATACAACCTGTAAATCTGTATAAACTATAAAGCCTATGTATTATTTAGAGTTTTTATAGATTAAACTTACTCACGCCCCCATTTTTTCCTTTAATTGTCCATTTTAAATTATAATAACTCTTATATATTTTAAATCTGTCATGAACATAATATCTTTCAGAAACTACTCATTCGAATTTCGAAATTATTAATAAAAATTAAGATATATCAAAATGTTCAAGGAAGTAATCTGCTTGAAAAAATACTCGTTTGAAAAAAAAAGTTTGTATCACTCCGTAAGTTACTTCTTAAGTGGTTTAAAAATCCAAAAGTTTTAAAATATTGGTTATAAAACTTAGAAATTCAAAAAATCAGAACATGTATAAATGTATAGTTAAAGGATAAAATGGTGATTAGCATTCTTGATGAATTTACCTAGGTATATGATGTAAATAATATTTATGCCTATCTGAATCATAAATCGATTAAGTGTTGTAATCGAATTGCATTTAAGAGTATAAAATATAATGTTATAATTTATTTTCAGACTTTCAGTATCATACATTAAGACGTGATTTGATTTGGATTTCTTAGAATTCGGATGGACTGGGAGAAAATGACATTACCTAATAATTGCTTTTAAGTGCAACCAAACAAGTAGGTAAGTAAAGTGTACATTTTAATATAAAAATTAAAGTAGACTGAAATTCAAAAGTATACATTTTTATATTATATTTTTTTTTTTATTGGACAAGCGTATGCCACTATTAATTTGATGTACCTTATTAACTTTTTGAATAACACGACGTTGAAGCCTCTATTTCAGCCTAAAACATTTAATTATGTAATAATATTATAACATAATAATATATATGGTTGCAAGTTGTTAACTAATTTCTGATTACCTTCAAATTTCAATAGTTATTTTTTTTGGTAATCCGTGTTTTTTTGCTTCATAAAAATTCCACATCTAAATTGAAAATATTGAATTTCTTCTTCCGTGTTCGATTTGGTCTGACTATCCATGTAACTATGTATCTTCAAAATAGTCTACTATTGATTGAAGAAAATGCTCATGTTTCTTATAGTATTCAGTATCTAAAAGTTTCTCAAATGCTTTTTCGAAGTCATTTATTGGAACAAACGCTAGTGCTCATTGATGTACTTTTCATGACTTGAAGTTATAGTCTGCAGTTTTAGCCAATAATACACTGGTAACTGACTAAGACGAAAAAATCAACCACAGTTTTCGCGATCTATGGAAATATTTCTTTATAATCATTAATAAATACGTTTTCAAAATCAGTTAACCCTGTCGGACGACTAAAATGACAAATTTAACTTAGGTACCTAGTAGGTACAAAGGCTAATGATCATAAACGTAATCTTATCGAATCCTAAAATATTTCACTGTATTTTCACATTGTCAGTACACAGCGGCACAGTCAGTATAATAAATATTAATTACGAAAATGTAATCGATGGATTTTCCCTCATATTTTTATTCAGTAATTTTGTTTTCTATTTTTCATTCGCTCAATAGTTGTCGGGATATCGTCCAATACAGTGTTTAAAATACTTTATTCATAAAGTATTCCAAATACTATGAAAATTATATTTAAATACATTTAGGGCCGTTCTTACAATATCCGGTTAAAGTTAACCGACACTTAACCGGCTGGATCCTGCCGGTAATAAAATCTGTTATCAGTCGGTTAGCGTTAATCGATACTTTACCGGATATCGTAAGAACGGCCCTAAGGGCCAGTTGTACAGTCTGTGATTAAAGTTAATCACAGTTTAATCGGCCGAATTTGGCTGGTTAAATAATCTGTTATCAGTGATTAAGCTTAATCGGAGTTTAATCACAGACCGTACAACTGGCCCTAAGTCAAATACTTTACAAGACTGTTAGAATCGTTAGACTATCATGGTAAACCGAGTCCGAGGTTGGCATGGGAAAATGTTATCGTATAATAATCACGTACAAGTATAATATCTTTAATCATGATAATAATAAATTAACAAAAATCGTACAAGGGCGCGCTATCTAGGCAGCTGAAAAGCGCCACAGTTGCGGTCGATTCTTAGCTCGCGAGTTTATTTATTTATATATAATAAACGGGATAAACCCTTTTGAAAATACAGTAAAAGTGAATGACATAGTATTAGTAATTATCGGTAATAACATATAAACTGTTTTCATACAATTAAAAGATGAATATAAATAGAATCAAAAATAATAACAAAGAATAGATTTACAATAAAAATATCAGTAAATCAAGAATAATACAATAATAACAATAATATTAAATAATAACAAATGATAAATCGAATATAAAAATTAATTTGCAATTGAATTTAAACCTAAATATACATTACGATTAAAAATAATACGTGACATGAAAAAAAAGTCTACATAATTCACAATTTGATTTGCTAAATTTAATGATCTAGGAAAGAAACTATCAGAGCCATAGTTATATCTATTAAATGGTATATGAAATAAATTTACTTTTCTCAGACGGTGACTTGTTATATTGAACCCTATCATAGATAGCAACTCAGGAGAGTGAATGTGACCATTTAACAAGTCATAAATAAACATTATGTCAGCAACCTTTCTCCTTATTTCACATGATATAAACCCTAATTCTCTTATAAACATATTGTACGAGTTTTTTGTTATACATGGCATATTTAGTTTATAACTCAAAAACTTTGAAAATTTAAGTTGTACATTTTCAATAATATTAATGGAAAAGTTATAACTTGGTGACCAAACTGTTGACCCAAACTCAAGATGTGATCTAACAAGAGAAAAAAAAAGAATTTTTAAGGCATTAATGTTCTTAAAGTTACTTGTGTTTCGGTTTATAAAACCTAGCATCTTAAGAGCTTTTTTACTGCAAAGGTTTATGTGAGATGTGAAAGACAAGTTATTATCAAAGATAATCCCTAAATCTTTAATTGATGTATCTCTAGTGACAGAAAAGTTATCTATTTTATAATCGTATATAATAGTATTATTTATATGAGAAAAAGAAATAATATTACATTTATTAATATTTAATGGTAAACCATTTTGGTGACTCCACGATATGAATTTGTCCAAATTCGCTTGTAGTCTTAAAGCATCTGCTGTAGAAGTAATTTTGGAAAATATTTTCGCATCATCAGCAAATAGAAGTATATCAATCGATTCATAAAAAATAGATGGTAAATCATTAATGAAAATTATGAATAATAGCGGACCTAAATGGGAACCTTGTGGTACGCCAGAACTAACTTGGAAAGAGTTTGAAATATAATGAGAAACTTTAACCGCTTGTGTACGACAGTTTAAATAGGACCGTAACCAATCAAAAAAAGTTCCATGGATGCCAAAAGAAGATATTTTATTAAGAAGTAAATTATGTTGAACCTTGTCAAAAGCTTTTTGAAAGTCAGTGTAGATTGAGTCTAGCTGTACACGATTGTTTAGAGCTTCAAGAATTTTGGACTGATAAAGTAGAATATTAGTGGAAATTGACATGTTAGGTCTGAAACCATGTTGATTTTGACATATAAGTTGAGAAACAATTTTAGATAATTTTTTAGTGATTAAGGCTTCAAACATTTTGGGAATAATAGACATTTTTGAAATAGGTCTGTAATTAATAACATTATGTATGTCCCCAGTTTTATGAATTGGAGTGACAAATGCTTTTTTCCATATATCCGGGAAATAACCTAAGCTTAAAGATTTATTAAAAATAAAATGAAGAGGTTTCAACAATACAGAACTACAATTTCTTAAAAAAACTGATGGTATACCATCAGGTCCTGTCCCTGAAAATAAATCTAAAGAATTTAAATAATCAAAAATGTCACAAGTATCAATAGACCAAGAGCTTAGGTTAATATGATTATTATTAGTAGGAATAGTGGGTAATGAAGAATTATTATTAGAATTAATAGTGCTATTTACATAGACACTAGAAAAGTAATCAGCAAATAGATTAACCGTTTCAGAAAGATTTTTAGATGTTTTACTATTATATTTCATACAGTCAGGAACATTGTTTTTCGATTTCTTAAGAGAATTTATATAATTCCAAAATGGTTTAATATTTAATGAAATACTATTTTCAATATCTGCAATGTATCGAGTGTGACAATTTAAATTTAATAATTTTACTTTTTTCCTAAGCTCAGAAAATTTAAAATAATTATCAAGAGAAGGAAAAAGTTTATACTTTTTATGGGCAACTTTCTTTTCGATTATTAGGTTTCGGAGTTCTGCATTTGACCAAACAATGGAGTAATTATTATAAATTTTAGTTTTCGGTACAAACAGATTGAATGAGTGGTAAATAATTTCATTAAATTTATTAACTGTAGCATCTAGAGACAAATTGTTATCAAGATTCAGATCGAAATCAATATTGGAAAGAAATTGCGTAATTTCATTAAATTTACATTTCTTAAAATTAAAAATATAAGGAGACTAAGTGCTCACTAAACAATGATTTTTCAAATTTAATTAGAAATTCAATTGGTGGATGATATTTATCAATTGAGGGAACAAGAGAATCAGACAAGTAAATAGAAGTGAGTTCGGCTTGATCACTAAGCATTATACAATCAAGGGTTCGACCAATACAGTTTATTATGGTATTACATTGTTTGGAACAAATCTAGTTTAGCGCCCACGCGAATTTTCGAGTTTTTTTTTCCGAACCCTAGGTAAATCAACGTTTTAAAAATGATGGTGTAAAAAAAAATTGGCGGAAATCAATAGTTTTTAAGTTACAGTAAAAAAATTTGACTGCGCGTGTTTCGGCACTCGTCGCTACGCTCCTCGGCGCCGTCGCTCCGCTCCGCACAAATCGAAAATATCCCTCGACTTGCTATGCAACGCCACCTCAAGTAGTTATTGGGTTAAAATGCGTTTAAAAAAATGTAAAAATATAAAATGCAAAAAATTTGACTGCGCGTGTTTCGGCACTCGTCGCTAACCTCCTCGCTACACAACATAGAACATTTACAAAATTTACAAATGCTATAACTCAAAAACTAAACTCGACCGCTCAATTCTGATTGCACCATCGTTCTCAGCGTAAAAAAACCAATCTATCTGATAGAAAAAAAATTAGAAAACTGCGTGGGCGCTAAACTAGATTTATACCCATTGTTTTAACTTTAAAAAGTTAATATAAGTATTATATAAGATATTACCAGACCTATGAATTTGAAAATTTGGATCAACTGTCCAGTCGAAAGTGTTTAAGTTAAAATCACCAGTTATAACAAAATTGTATTCAGGGAATTTAAAATAAATAGACTCAACTGTATTACAATGATTAGAATACACATTAGAGGATGTACCTGGCGGTATATAAACACAACCTAAAATCATTTTTATATTGTTGAATGTAATTTTTAAAAATAGTTGCTCAATTTCATCAACTATGGGGACAGTTAATAATTCACAGCTTATTTTTTTTTTATAGCAATTAATACACCACCACCTCTAGTTTTTCCAAAACTTAAATTACGATCATTTCTATAAATATTATAATTAATAAATCCAAGTTCAACATCAAAAACATTTGTGCTCAACCAAGTTTCACTTAGACAAATAAAATCATAATTAACATTTGATAAAGCGTTTCGTAAAAATGGGATTTTGGTTAATAAACCGCGTACATTTTGGTAAAACATATTTACTATAAAAAATTTGCGTTACGATGTTTAAGGCGATCATTCCTGGAAACTATCGTCGGAGTACCTCTTACATATTTGATTATTAAATCAGTTTCTTCATTATTTAATCTACGAGTCTCAAGTTCTTCGCGTAAGTTCTTCATATAATTTCTCTGGTAAAGTGTACGATCTGAACTGATACCATAAGTGGAAGGTGGATTTTGAGATAATAGTTTTTTCTTTAATTTCAGTATCTCAAACGCATCAATAGGTGAGCTAAAAATTGCTTTAATTGGTCGAGTTTTATTTTGTACGCGAATGCCCAAGCGTATTAATTTTGTAGGTCTAATAATGCTATCACCAATAATAATTGAATCGATAGTATTATTAACAATATTAGAATCATGAGAAATTCTATCATTAATGTTATCAGAGTTAGACTCTGGAATATTGTAAAATAATAGATTAGATGCACGAATATTTCGCTCGGCCACCTCATTAATAATAACCTCTTCGGAACATTGTAATTCATTTTTATTATTATTTTTCTTTAAATTCTTAAGTTCGTTGACTTCAACTAGCAAACGATTTATTAAAGCTTTCAACTCAGGAATATCACGCAACCCTTTGTTGCAAGATTCACAGAAAAATTTTAGATTACGATTTTTTAGAGATAGACATTTAATTTCGCTCGCTGATAGTCCCGAACACTTAGCGTGAAAAATTAAACTGCAGCCATCACAATTAATGGGTATATCAAGATCAGCAAATGCTTGAGTGCAAATGTGACAATTTTGAACTTAAGTTGACATAATAATAAGTAGTCGAAAACGAAATGCCGATTAACATATAATAATAATAATATAAAAAAAAAAAATGATAATAAACGTATAATTACCGATAAACAATCAGAAAGAGAACACGCACAATCGCAACTTGAGTTGCAAAGAATACGGAGATAGATGGCGGCGATGTTGTTATCGCTCGGCGCGTTGATCGTTCGCGTTTGCCGAGTGCCTGTGGAATGTGGATTGTAGAACATTTTAATAATTTTTCATGCGTTCAGAATTAAAAATGATATCAATTCGTAAGAAACCTGTCTTATATCGATTTTTTACGGATTATAGTATTTAATAATTTGTAAATTGATCAATTATAGTAATTCGAAACGGACTGTTTTTCATGTTAAAAATACACATTTCAATTTTAATTGCTTAACCCATCTAATTACCTACGGGATTTATATTTGGATTTGGAAAACATTGTTTTAAACATACATAACATGAAAATGTTAAACGGATTGTACGTTCAACAGCTTTGTCCTATTAATAAATTGTAAATGTTGTTCTTAGGATACTAGAATCACTGGTTTCCAATGTAAACATAATAATCTAATAAATTAACGAAACGATATGAGTTACTGGTAATTGTTCAATTTAGTACCTAGTGAAATAATATACGACATTGCGATTATATAAAATGGTCTACCTCGTGTTCAAGTTCATGCGAAAACAAGCAATTCTTATTCCGCAATAATTCCCCGAACCACATTATAAATGAATAATGACCATATTTTTCTATTGCGCACGGAATGTCACAGTACCACGAAAACTGATAATTAAATGTTTAATTTTATTGCCTATATGGAACTCCTCATAAAGGCACGCTTTAAATCCTTTGATATCAGAATATGAATATCGGAGAAAAGAACAAACTCAAAAAACCAAAGAAAAGAATGCCAAAAATATGTTCAGCTGTTATGGCTTACGGAAAGGCCCGTTTTCAAAACACTAGACTTTAGACTCTAGTATTTCTGTAAAATTAATTGTATGTATTTTTAATTAAGCATTTCCAAATAAAATGTTGTCATTGAATTTTTCTTTATGACTATATCCTTCACACCTATCTTTCCACCAGATCAACCAGTTTTAAAAAATGTCCATTTCTAAAAACTAACACCAGGTTAGTCATAATGTTTGTAATATAATTTTATACATTTTTTGAGGATTTTAAATAGGCAAGTATTACAGGATATTAATTATGAGAAGACAACCATCACCTATAAATATAAATATAAATATAAATATAAATATACGTATAAATTGAATACAAATTAAATATATATTTTAAAAGTTAAATATATATTATGTAATAAGAAATTTAATAAAAGAATAATTTATGATTTTTCAATATTTATATTATTATACAAATGCATTTTTGAATATTTATTGTAATTACAATAAATGAAAAATTGTTCGAATACTCCAAAATATAGCGCATGTAGTCAAATGAATTAAATTTTACTGGTGTAGTAGTTAATTTCCTTCTGTTTTGTTTTTATAGCAAAAATCATATATTATTTTATCGCTGAGGTTCTTCAAATAATAAATACATCATACTTATGTTAATTATATTATGATGTTTTTAATCATTAATTATAATGTTGAAATATAAAGGTTCGAAAGAAAACAAACAGTAATAAATATCATGTGATGTGAAGATACATTCATAAATCATAATCATAACTCATAACATAAACTAATAAGTAATAATAACTTAATTAAGTAGTTGAATATATTTAATATGTCTATTATTATATAATATTATATTCTAATAAATATAGGTAGGTAGTCAATTTTATATTAAAAGTTTGGTAAAAAGGTTTAAGTATAAATATATGAAAACAATATTTGAGCATAATATAATAAAATACATTATTGTGCTATCAATTAGATTATATATATTTTTTATTTTAGATTCTGAGCGGAGCGATGAATGTATTGATTTTACAATGATGTGTGTTTTTTTTTTATTTATTTTTTTTTGTGTCTGTCATCACGTTTTGGGACAGTAAAAGTGCTTAGATTTTCAGACATTTTTAGTTTTTTTTTTTATAATTGTCAATAAAATTTTATTTGGTGGGCCAAAAAGTGTGAAAATTTAATACAAGCTTTCTTATATATTGTTACAACATCAGTTGAAAAATTTTAAAAATACATAGGCACGATTTTTTTTTATAAGCATTTAAAGTTCGAATTTTGACAAAATTTGTCAAAACCTCGAAAATTATAAATCATTGTAATTAAAAAATTATAAAATGTTCAGTTTTTATAACTAAGTGTTGAAAATTTAAAACAAAAATTCTCATAAATAAATCATACTGTAACCAAAAAATCTAAAAAATATATCAACACATTTATTTTTTACAGACATTTTAATTTCAAATTTAGACAAAATTTCATATTTAAACCAAGAATAATGATTTTAGTTATTTTGATATAATTTAAAAATATTATTTGTTGGTATATGAAACTTTTAGAATATATTGTTATATTTTATATACACGCAATGACATTTTAAAATATATTTTTTGAATTTAACCAACTATAGTAAATACTAATGCCTATAATACTAAAATTAATTACTTTATTCACAATAATATCATCAAATACATTTAGACTTAGTAAGATATTATAGACTGACTGACCGTCTTCGCTCAGAATCGTTTTTCTTATTCAATGATATTATATCATTGGATAAAATCTAACACAATCCATTACAGTGACTCACTTGTAACCTACTGTACAGCAGAGCGACATACACTTACCCGCCCTTTTTTAAATTAATTTATATATTATTTCCATTTGATATTATAGTTTAAGTAACATTACTAACATTATACAGCTATGTAAAAAAAAAAAAACAATCATAGTACATTAAAATATAATTATAATTATAATAATAATTATTATTTGACTTAAATATAGTAAAGAAAATTTAAATTATTATTATAAATTTGAAGAATTATCAAGTAATTTAAACAAAGCATAATTTGTCTATAAAAAAATTGTAATTTATATTAATGTTATAGCTTATAACAATTATATAAACCGTAAATGACTATAATATATTAATATACACAATATATTATAAATAATTAATTTTGTCATAAGTTGTTCGCTCATAATAAACATTATCATAAATTTAGTAAAAAGCTTTATGCTCTTTGTGTGGTATTTAGGTTTGGTGATTTTTTTTGCTTGGTATAACTATACAAAAATATTGAACACATAACAAGCATTGTACCAACAACAAACTGAATACTTATTGTAAAATCAAAGAAGTACATTGAGAAGACACATGCTACAACTATTGCTAAAGAAGTAGCAAATCCTTTTAATATATTATCAGCATATTTTACAACCATTGCAACAATAAGTCCCCCAGCTGCTTGTAAGCTTATCAAATAGGCTATGTAAAGGTCATAACCGAAAAAAAAACCATTTTCATTGATTTCATTCCAGTCTGTAACAAAACACATGATAAAACCTATCGGGATAGAAACAAAACTCAGTTGAATATTTCGCATCCATATTGATATTTCAGCTCCTTTCAGTATTTTTTCGAAATAAACTCCAGCAAATCCAGACAAGCAACAAGCAATGAGAGCAGCAACTAATCCAACTATTCGATTTTGATTAGGGTAAATTTTTTGAGATTTGTCAGATGAATTATTTAGCTGAACAAGAATAACCCCTAAAATCAAAATTACTAATGCAATCCATTGGTGTCGCAATAGTTTACGTTTCAGTATCAACACAGAAAACACAGCTGTCGTAAATATTTTAAGTTGATATGTGACTTGATAAGTAGCTGCGTCTAAATTTGAAGTGGAGACATACAGTAAATTGTTTTGTATCAGATATACTAAAGATGGTATGCAAACTTTTAGCGTGTCCATTGGTTGTTTAATGATTGTATTATTTAATATTGATATAAAATGTTTCCACGATAGAGACTCTATTCGATATACTAGTACCAGACAAACTGAGAGTTTAACCACTTCGGCCATGACAACAGCAGTAGATGATATGAACATGTCTCCAGGTCTGGTCCGGGCATAGCGCATGCTAAGTGCAACCATGGCATTTTGAAGGGTTAGTGTCACCAAAGTGACCACTTTCAGGGTAGAGTTTCGGCTGTGATTTGTCTGCATCGTTTCTACTTGTATTTCTAGGTCTATTTCTTCTTTTTCTTCGGGCATTCAATTACCACCATATGTACATGATTTGTAGTACTCGTAGCTTACTGAGGTCCGACTATATAAATATATCGATCGTGGACCATTCGTCGAAACACCGACAATCCGGCGGAGGAGACATAGTCTGAAACAAGAGTAGTCGGACGAAAATATTCAAAACACAAACGTCATCTTGTCAAATTCTACGAAATGTAAATGTAAAATCACAGATTATAATAGATTTTGTATAATCTGTGGTAAAATCGAAAACTCCACTGAAGAGTGTATACGTAGACACAGCTACAGTTTATTAATCGTAACAAACTCGTAAGTCACAAGCGGCGCAACAGCGATAGGATTACAGTGAATGTGGCAACTGGCAATGGTCGGTTGGCACTCGGCGGTTGCCGACTACGCGAATGCTTACACAAATGACAAATCATAATAAATGATAACGCGTATCTATAAACCACGATTTAGAGAAGATAAGGTGACACTTCCACAAACTAAGATAAATCATTCTTAGTTCGTGACACCCAAGGTGTATTTATAAATATTGATAAATACACCTTGGTGACACCGCTCCCGCATCTTTCAATGGTACAATCATTACAATCATTGTATCTATTCTGTGGTACAATCACGGATTAAGATATAATTATTATATTATATATTATATCTTAGTCCATGGGTACAATCACAGAATAGTATATTCTGTGGTACAATATTGATGCAAAGATTCGTGGCAGTTTGATAGTTGAGAATTTATCACTAGAGTACGCCACCGTTCGCACGAAGGCCGACTTAAATTATACTAGTCGTAATAGAGATTTACATTTAAATTTTATTAATATTGTGTATTAATTGTTATTCAAATCAGGGTCGGCTCCAGGGGGGCCCTACGCGCCACGCCCCAAGCCCCAAGCCCATATTTATAAAAAAGTGCATGTTGTTAAAATAAAAATTACATTATTACAAACAAAAATAGCATATAAAAATAGCATATTATAATATTGACTATCATACGACACTCACAAGAATGTAGATAGAGCTATAGAGGTATGACGGTAATGGTACCTAAGGTATGTACGATGTACAATAAACTAAAAATTGTTGTTTTCTTATTGTTATAAAATTTTGTGAAATTATAACTTCCCCCCCCCCCCACAACAAAGGCTCTGGAGCCGCCACTGGTTCAAATGTCGATGAGCTGCATGTCAACATAATATATTTTGTGTTATATTGTATAGATTATTAAAATAAACCAATATTTTGGAATCATGTACCAATTATTATGTAAAAATTCTAAAAATTAAACGTTTTGTATCTTCTCTACATCGTGCACTATGTTGCCATCACGGTGTAAACGTGAACTTACGGTTCAAGGTATATCTTGAACCGTGGTTGCTACCATGTATTTATTTCTTCTACCGACCGACTGACCTAAATATCAGCTGCCCTGGATTGGCCATTATAATATACTCAAAGGTTGCAGCTGATTATTGGTGGAGCGTGCGTAACTGTTATCAAAATAATATCATTATATACATTTTATAAAATTATAAAATATCAATCACAATTCACAATTCACAGTTCTAACTTATAAGTTATAAGTTGTATTAGTTGTATTCTGTTTTCTGAGCTTTGGGTTTCTACTATTCTGTATTTCTGTGTAGTCAGTACTCAGTAGCGTACCTTCGTAGTAGTCAAGTATAGTCAATAGTCATATATTACTGCTTTTCAGTATTTTTTAAAATTAATTCGTCGTGCAAATTATTGTTTTAGTTTTGTCTCCCATATTGATATTTTCTACGACATCTAGAACAGAACGCGGTTTGACTACACCTTTTTTCGCTTACGCCGCATCAACTTCTTTCGTCATGAACACCAAAATTATTGTACGGTTTTATCAGGTATGTTTCCACCAACTAGTATAATAGTATGTGACTAGAATGTTCACAAGATTGTTATTGATAGAACCAAGAACTGTACGTGTTCAAAATTATTGTATATAGTTCTTGTTAGCCAAGTAATTGTTGAACTGACAAATCTCAAAATAAGTCAAAAAAATTATCCTGAATCCTGATCAAAATAGAATTGTTGGATTAGTTGCAGCGCTCATTGCATGTTATTTTTCTGAATTTTCTGCGGTTTATTTTGAAAAAATATTTAAAGAAACTGAAATATCAATATGGATGCAACATAATCAGAAAAATATTCAATTGAGTTTGTTTTCTATCCCGTTAGGTTTTGACATGTTATTTATTACAGATTGGAATAATATCAACAATAAATGCTTATTTTTTTGCTTATGACTTTTGGTTATGACCTTTACATAGTCTATTAAATATTTGATAATCTTATAAGCATTATACCTACATACTCACTTTACAGTGATTACAAATAAAAAATTTGAATTAGGTAGGTATCTTTCCTGATTTTTATTCTATTTTATTTTTGGTACCTACACATATTTTAAAATAGTTAAAAAGTTCAAAAAATTATAGGTACAAGATACCTAATATTTGAAATATTATACCTCTTTGTTGGTATGCACAAATTTATAAACGGGTTATAAGAATGTATCAAATTTTAAAGTGCCAATTTATTTACTTAATAAAAGCTAATCAATTGTACAATTAGGTACATAAAGATTACATTTATAATAGAGTTTAGAATGTACATAACTACATACGTATTCTAAAACACATTTGTGTCAAAGTTTTTAATACGGTTTTTTTTATTATGCTATCTTATTAATATATAAAAACATCATGTTCTCAGCCCTGTTTATAGGTGTATATTATCTAATATGAAAATTGTCTTTTATATATTTTTAGACAGTTAAACCTCATCAGCCATTAATCCAGTTTCGACATGGTGTCCCACAGATAAGTATGTACAGTTTTTTTATGACATTAATAGTAATAATTAGTGATTGGTAAGAAATTTAAAGGTATCTACAACAAATCTATGTATGTACTATTGAGATCGTTTTGGTAAAAATACCTTTAGGTTTTTTTTTTTTTACTTTTACCCCCAAATTGTAATATTTCATAATATATTGTTTTCAACAAATTAAATATTTTTCTGGGAAATGTAAGGAAATTTTACCCGGCCCTAGTGATTATTATTTTTAATTTTCTTTAGTAATATTCTTAACTTTATTATTTGTTTTCTTTTGGCATATATTCAACAATTGTTGGCTTTAATTCACCAGTACTTTCTAGTTATATCGGCCTAATTAAATGTTCACTACAAAATCTAAACAGATATCGTTTACTCAATATGGCAATATTTGTCATTGGTGCCTGGAGGTTAGGTTAGGTTTTCAAATTTTGCTATTGTTCACGGTTATGACATTAGAAGAAAACTGATATTTTACCCAGCTGTTACCAACCAATTTTCAAAAACCTGTTAAATAATTACAACTTAATTTTGTTATTAGTAATTTATTTGTTTCTAAGAAATGTGTAGTTAATGGTATTCTATCTATTGTTACTCTGGTTCAATTTCATCCAACCCAGAATTAAAATATTATAAAATTGATATATTGGTAGAAGGCCATTGGATCTTGAATTATTAATATAACTTTATATTACAGATAAATCTGAATCAACTACATTACCTACTACAGTTGGTGCTGTGCAAACAATGGAAGACTATCAACTACCAACAAAATTTAAAAGAGTAATGATGGACGATGCCGAAATAAATGCTATTAATGTAGGTATATTAAAACAAATTATGATACAGTAGAAATCAGTTAATTCAACAAATGGGATAAATATTTCCATTTTTGTTTTTTTGTTTTTAGTTATTGTAAAGTATGATTTCTACTGTATGTTGATTTAAATAAAAATTGTACTCTTGGGTTACAGTAATATTTCTTTTTCAGAGTGGTGGAGCTGAATGAAGTTTTTAATTATGTTTTAACTCATATTTATACTAAATATTTAGTAAAAAAATATAAAAGCAAAATGATTTAATATATTTACACAGTATTAAGGTACCTATTTATTTACTTATAAATAACTATAATGTATGTATAATACCTTCTTTAATCTTTTTTTTTAATTTAACTGAATTAATAAAGTTATCAAAAATTAAAATGAATTATTTTTTATATTTTACTAGCAATAATGGTATAAGCTATAATAATTTTGTATGTGCATTTATACTCTGAATAATTTATTATTATTGTCATTATTTTTATACTACCTTAGCTATAAATGTTTTTTGGTCTGAAGAAGTCCTATAAAATCATCAAGTACCTAGTCAGCTATATCCATTTAATTTAGTATACAATATTCAACTAGTATTGTTGTAATTGATCTCATAATTAGACCCTTTATTGACAAGTAGTGGACTTTGAATATTTTTAGACTTTGTTTATTTAATTGTCTAAGAATGGAATTTGTTCAAATATTTTTATTCAGAGTTATTGATGTTCAGAATTGATTGATTTTAAAAGTAATTAGGGTAATGATTATTATTTCAGTACAGAATTAACTTATTTATCATCATAATTTTAATTACCTATTTCTTTCTGTAATATTTTTAAAAAATATTTTACTATTCAATATTTATTTTTTTATAATATTTAAATTAAATAGTTAGATTTTTCAGATTTTTACTCCTTTTCATGTGCTTATTAGTAATTTATAAATTTGTAAACAATAAATAATAACTAAATGAGTTAACAAATTTGTATACCTGTCAAAACAAATAAAAACTATTTGAAATGTAACTAATAACAAATTTATATGAAAATAATGTTATTTGTTTATTTTAAACATATTTTTAATTAGTAAACATTCATTATGAAATAATAATTACATAGATAAATATTGCAAAATACTAAATAAAAGCAGGTTTATAAATTGTATTGACTAAAATAATAACTAAAATATAACTTATCTTGTTTTCTGGTCATTAGGTAATTTTACTATAATACATATTATTATGATGATATGATCGACTAATATAACAACACAATGGTCTGGATCATAATAAATGATTAGTATTAAATATTTATTACTAAATAGATTTTAATTCATTATATTAAGAGGGCTTCACCCGCACGAGTTGTCTCTGTCTTACAAACACATAACATACCAAATTGTGTGTTCTGAATAATCTATTTAACCCTGTTATGATTAAACTATAAAAGACCGGATATAGTTGCATTAAAAATATGTCAAAATTGCAATATAAATATTATGTTAAAATTGCAATGAAAAAAGAGCAAAAAGTGGATGTAGGTTTGCTGTACAGTAGTTAACAAGTGGGTCACTATTTAATGGATGATATTAAATTTGAATTCAATGATTTAATATCATTGTATATGAAAAACAATTCTGAGCTGAGACGGTTTGTCAGTGTGGATATTTTATATTATATTTATATTGTTATTACTCATTATTAATACTGTTGCTTGTAAGTTGAATTAATATTATAAAAACAAAATAACTAAAATCATTAGGTATGCTTGGTTATTCAATATGGAATTTTGTCCAAATTTGAAATAAAATAACTAAAAAAATAACTATGTCTGTATATATTTAAAAATGTTTGGTTACAGAATAACCCACTTATGTGGAACCTTGTTTCAAATTTTCAATCCTTAGCTATAAAAGTTGAACATTTTATACATATTTATCTACAGAATCATTTTTAAATTTTAAATTTGATACATTTTGTCAAAAATCTAACTTTAAATGCTTATAAAAAAAACTATGATTATGTATTTTTATTATTTTTTTCAACTGCTATTGTAACAGTATATTAGGATCCTTGTATTAAATTTTCAAGCTTTTTGACCAAACAAATACAATTTGATTGATATTTATAGAAATAAAATTTGACTGAATTTGTCCGTAAACAGCTCAAAACAAGTCAAAATATTTTTAAAATTGTGTCGTGTATAGAAAAGGCTTTTATAAACATTCGATGAATATGTTCTACGGTTTTGAGTTACGCCAAAAACCA
This sequence comes from Nasonovia ribisnigri, assembly GCA_027563435.1. NCBI lineage: Eukaryota > Metazoa > Arthropoda > Insecta > Hemiptera > Aphididae > Nasonovia > Nasonovia ribisnigri. Next base: position 25,576 of record JANEHU010001501.1, read on the forward strand.
TAATCGGATTAGTCAAAAACTGATTTTGCGTAAAAATTTGTGTTTTTCCTTAATTTTACTTTTGTTTTTGACTTAGCTTTTGAAAACAATTGGGGATTTCACATTTTTACTTCCCGAATGCACTACTAGATTCACTTTCCCGTCAAACAAGATACTGTTGAAAAAAGTCTAAGTAGTTTTACTGCACCAAACAGTGATGACAGATACAAAAAAAAAATAAAACATCATTGTAAAATCAATTCATTCATTGCTCCACTCACAATCTAATACATTAAAATTACATAAAAAACATATAATATCATATAAAATATATAATTATTAATTACTTACTTAAATAATATGATGGACTTTAACATATTACAGAATTATAAAATAGTATTAAAAAAATAGTATTATATAAAAGCATTTAAAAATTAAAACATAATAATATAATGATATACATTTCTAAATTGAGTTCTTAAAAATTGTATCGTCTGTTACTTAAAGTCTGTTTATTTAATGAGAAAGCACACTCAACATCTACAGTTATCAGTGCTCATTTAAAATAATTTTAACATTTGGGCGTTATATCTAAATTCTAAATTAACATTTTGATTTCCTGCCATAACCTCAGAGTAAGTTTTAATGGTTTTATAATTTTATATCCTTCATTTTTTTCTAAGACATATTTAAATTTATCTTTAACTATTTTCCCATTGAGACCTGGAATACGTCGGCTAATAAATTATTATTATCTATATATTAACAATATATCACGATACTCATATGAGTGTATGACTGTATACTTAGAACTCTTTTCTACAATTACGAAAACCCATAATGTGAAAATTTACTTTGTAGTTATTCTTTTACTGAAAAATTACTTGAGAAATAATAATTTGTTTATTTTATCTCTTGAAGTATATAAAAATTGCAAATAATTGCAATATAAAATAAAATTAGAATTGTGTAATAAATTATTCCGATTAGTGTACATATTTTTTGATCAGATCTAATTTACCTGTTATCAATAAAATATTGCAATATCAATTAAATCCAGTTTTTACTTATAATAGTGAGAATATTATCTAATGAACCTCGTAGTATTTTTTTAGATTTTAGTTTTAAAGCAAGTTATTAGTACCTATTTTAAAATGCACAAACTATTTACAATTTTAAAATACTCGTAATTTATTTAAAATTAAAATCTAAAAAAAAATGTATAAAGTTCACTTGGTAATATTCTTACTTCTAAATTTGATAATAGGTCTCTTCGCTCCAATATTAATCATAATATAATTAAATAGATATTCAACGTACAATTGCTATGTTATGTATTTGTAAGACGGAGGCAGCATGTCGGTGTAGCGTAATCTTAAATCTATTCAGTGTTCCAATCATTATTATAAAATGTATACTGTATTATCCAAGGTAGTTGACAAATTCCAGATTAATTATTTAATATTTTAAAATGTATGATAAAATACATAATATGTATAATAAATCAACGTATTAGAATATATACAATATATAATATAAGATGATATATCATATAATATGTATGACATACGCCCATACAAGATGAAACTTTTGATTTTAAGAATTTTAATAATAGTATAAAAGTAATTTTTTTTAAATATATCTAATTGCTTTCATAAATTTTATTACTTGTTTTAGTATTTTATATGTCATAATAAAATATTACACATTGTACCTTCTCATCATAATTTTTGTTTAAGATATGAACTAAGATAAATAATAGAATCAGAGTAGTTGTAGATTTCTACCAAGTTGATATGTGGTTCCATCGTAAAGCCTCTTATAGTAGTTTCTCAAAGATATATGATATTTAATTGCATCTCCTACGGTGTCTCTCCTGTTCACTTCATTGCATATGTTCCTCCTATGTTTTACAGAATATATTATTAATATCGATTAGAAATGTACTACAAGTATAAGACAAGTTCATATTTTTATTTAATATACGTCATACTATTAATACTTGGCCAGAATTAGCGCAATTATTATACCCAGGGGTTAAAAATGGGGGGGGGGGGGTGATAGATCTCCCACCCACCCTATATATTTTTCGGAAAGAAATTTTATTAAATATTAATAGTTTTTATGAAAACTTAAAGTATAATATTGTTGGTTATTATAATAAAAAAATGTACTTATTTATTTATTTATGTATTATTATTGAGTCCTTTGCATCTCATGAGCGATTGGTGACGTAGTGGTCGCGATTCCTCAGCGCTCTTCCGCCTTATCAACTTCTCTCACGCCTAATTTTGATTACCTCTGACATATCAGTCGGGGTAGTTACTGTGACAATTCCTCGGTAATTTTCACGTCTACAGTCGGATTATCTATGCAATCTTGTGTTAGTTCAGACTATCAGAAGTTACCACCTCTGACGAATCTGTTGTTTTTACTAGCGCTTGAGTAGCCGGTTATTCCGAAGATTTCCCATACCTATCAGGAATTCGGGACATCTAGGCCCGTGGTCAGAACAACCGAAATGTCGACAATGATTGCTTTTTGTCCATGCTTATCATGAAGGTTTGACGTATCCATTGTAACTTAATTCATCTAGCGTTTGATGCAGTCTCCGAAAATCAAAAAATCTCCAAGGTGTTATATAATACCAGCCTGCCAGTATCAACAAAATACATTGGGATTTATGGCCCATTTTTGTTCAAACAGCGTTGATATAATAATAATAATATTATTGATTATTGGTAATGCACTAATGTTTTATTGGTAGGTATTTGGTTGTAACTGGATTAAAAACAGTAGAATCGTCAACATTCCGTCTCGCAGTCAAGCTGGAGTTTTTACATAGGAAAATATGAGGCTGGTTTACCCTTCAAACTTTCAGAAAAAAAGCCTAAATAGTTAATTAAACAATAATATCTCTATTTATTATCTCTAGTTGCGCTAATGTTGTCTATATTAGAGTATACAATTACTATTATTAAGTAGGTACTACATATCTACAATAGTTATCCATTTAAAAAAAATTTTCTACGACAGTAATGTTTAGTATATTATAATTTTCATATAGGTATATTACCTATGAATATTAAATAAACGCAAAACAAAATGTTGAAAACTAATAATTTTACCAGCTTGGGCTTAACATGCAGTCAGGCATACCACATTTACAATGATACACATCCAAATGTAAACGAGCTTTAATCTTCGGATTTATTTTCTTTGGTTCTTCGCCTGAATCTTCAAGTATTACAGGAACTTTCGTGTTTTTTTCCTCATTAGTTATAGAATCTTCATCACTAACATATCAACAATTAAAAATAACCTACGAATAAACTACATTTATTTATAAATATGCCTTATGATTACCTTGTTTTTATTGATTCATTTGTACTGCTGCCTTTTACATAAACAATTTGTTAAATTTCTAAAAGGATTACAATTATAATGTTAATTTAAAAATTAAAAATATACATACTATTATTTAACTTTGATTTACAGCACTTATAGTGATGTGCTCCCACTTTGAATGTCGCTTTTATATTTTTTCCAAATTTATTTGTTGTAATTTCCGTTTTTTTGTACTCATCGTTATCCAAAGATTTATCTTTCAAATCTAAAGACTCCTTTGTATATTTTTGATCGCTGAAAAAGATAGGGGCTCGTTAGTTTTTATAGTTACTAATTACATTTTTACTAGACAGACAACAGACAAGACACTTGTTAAACTAATGTATCTATAAAGGTATTAATTTAGGTAGGTACTATTTATAATATATAGACATAGCTGAGCAATTAAAACATTTATTCTGATTAAAGTTAAAGGTATTTTAAATTATAAATTAATTTTAGTAGATAAGTAACTTAGTTAAGTAACACAGTTTTAAGGAAGTATTAACTTAGTTAAAGTTAAAATTACTTTTTTTTAACTACTCACCCTTATATTTTGTACTAACTGAAAACAGTTGAGTTATGGTGTAGCTTAACAAGGAGCATTGAGCACATTTTAGAATTATTTTCTATTTTTACCATATTTCAAGTATTATTTAATAGAAAAACTTAAAATAAATACGCGACTAATAAACTATAAGATTCTACTAATCTAATAATTCTAGTTAAACTAGTTGTACTAGTTATTGACAGCTTTGAATACATAGGTACTAAATGCAGAAAAATAACAAAATTCGCATCCTCGCGCGACATCCTGCCATTACAGAAGCGATTTCAATAGCCGGTTCGATGCAGAATCGGGGCTCTCTCTCGCTGGACAGAGTATAAGTATTTATTTAAATGGTTGTATAATTATTTTAATAAAAAAATGTATTTGTCTTACCTGGATCCCTTTCTATGCTCGTTTATTTTGGATCTATTCATATGTTCACCTTCGTTAAAGTATATTAATATTATATACATATTATAAGACGTTAAATAAACATATATTTAAACTTACAGAGTTTGGAAGATTTTTTCGAATGACACTCCCAATCCATCATGTTATTATTGGTCTAATAAATAATAATCATTATAGTTAGATACCAACCTCCAGAGTACAGACTATAGCTAATGCTTTAAATGAACAGTGGTCGAAGTATTTCTTAAAAAAAGCAGGCTGGATGGATAGATGAATGGATTTATAGGGTTAATATTCATCCTAAAAATTCACTCAGCACAATTCACCAGCCTAGTGAAATTGATATTTTGATATTTTTTTTCGACAGTACAAAATAAAATATCCATAAACAATAAATTGGTAATTTGATAGTTGGTTATAACCTGCAGTTCATAAGGAAGTTATAGATAAATTATTGTTTTGTAGATTTTATTTACATCGTGTTTATAAGTAGGTATACCAAGTATATATCTATCTATTATATAAAAATGGTGTAAAAAATGTATGTTACCATTGTTACCTCATTAATCGAGAACGGCTGGGCCGACTTGGCTCAAATTTTTTGAATAGCAATGATTCAACAATGCCATTTAGTAATTTTTACATTTTATTCGTTCCTATGGTGATAAACAAAGCGTTACGCAAATTTGTTAGAAAATAAAAATATCTGTACCCACCTCAAAAACATATTTATCTATACTAATATTATAAAGAAGAAAGATTTGATTGTATGCATTCAATAGACTTCAAAACTACTAGGCTGATTTGAAAAATTCTTTCACCATTAGAATGCTACATTATTCCTGAGTAACATAGGGCAAATGTAATTTAAAAAAGGATAAATTAGAAGTCCAACTCGGGGAGGTGCTCAAACAGTGATTTTGAGATTTACGATGATGGACATTTTTGTTTATAAATGGTTGCTATTGGTTATAGGAAAAAAATAGTTTGTAGAAATTTGTATTTTATTTGTACCTATATTGGTTGTCGTTTGGTAATCGGGCAGATCAAGCATGCATACATCGAATTTTAGCTCAATGCCTATTTGATATGCTTTAGAATATTGTTCGCAATCCAACACAGTGTCATCAAAAAGAGTTCACAATTTTTAAGAATTGACATTTTTTACGGGCAATGAAGTGTGTAGGATCAGCTACATTATAATAAATTAGAAAAAATATGGCATATTATTTATTTTGTACAAATATAATTATTAAAAATATAAATCTTTGGCCTGGACAACGTCGGCCAGGATAGCTAGTATTATATATAAATTTAAATTTTAAATATTACATTTTTAAACTACATATAAATCTGTAATGGTAGGTACAATGTATTAGTATAATTTGTAAAATGCTTGAAGCTTAAATCACTAAATGTATTTCTATAATCATAGGCACCCATTCGGGGGGGGGGGGGGCAATATTATACTAGATTCCAAAGCCTATTATACTATATGAACATAAAATGATTGATTCACTCATTAAGTGATAAGCATTGAGGCCTACCTATCTAGTATCACGATACTCCTATGCCAAATATCTACTATCTAGTATCACGATACTGATTTTTGAGTATCTTGGCCAATCCTGCTACTAACTATAGGTATACCTACGACCTACCTAGGTAGGAATGTAGGATATTTAATAATATTTAAAAATATAATATAATAATATAATAAGACATATTACACATCAATCTCAAATTATTTAACATAAAGTCATTTAGATCATAAGCGTTAAAAATATACCTTTGACGGTTGAATGTTCAAACATCAAGGTTTAGCTGTTGACATATTATTATCATTATATGCAGATAACAAATGACTATTAATAACGGTTAATGTTATGGACACAAACTACGTTAATTATCAAATAAACGATAAATGTGTAATGGGTAATAAATAATAAGAACTTAAAACCCCTAACCCCTAACCCCTACCTCCCCCCACAACTTCTGATCTATATATTATAATAAACCAAATAAACTTGCATCATAATAAATTATGATCTTCCAATCAAATACATATACAACAACACAAAAGATATAAAACGATAGGTACACTTCATATTATGTACAGTGACAATAAAAAACCGACAATTATATTAAATTCAAATTTGTAAAGTTTAGTAAAAATATCAGTGGGTCACACTCCCATAAGATTAGATACATGAATAATATAATAATTTTAAAATAACATATCAATATATCATTAATATTTTTTCAGATTAATATAATTTTCTCTTAACAATGAAAAATTAGATTTGTTTTTCATTCTATCTGTGATAATTTTTCCTCTCAAAAAGTGTGATGCTTTTCACCTATTTTAGTATACTTTATTGATCGACCGTTATAGAGCATTAGGAAACTTAAATTTTTATAATAATTGATGAGGTATAGATAAGAATTTTTAAACTAAATAAGTTACCTACTATAGTATGAATAAAACATGATAGTGAAAAAAAAGGTGTGACGACTTCACATCGTATTCATCCTACTTCGACCACTGTCATATAAGCATATCGCATATGACTATATAAGTATATTGGTATTTAGTAAAAACAGACACATACATATATATATATAATATTATAATGTACCATATATACGTATGTCGTATATACTACTGTAATATTAAACTATTTATATAAGAAATATAGATTATAGGTGTATTTAGTACAATTATGTACACGTAGTCTTCCGTAATTAATATTACAATGATTTTTTTATAATATGAAATTATGTCATTTCAATTTTAAATTACCTACTTTAAGGATTATGATTCTAAAAAATATCTAATACTAATAAGTTCTAAGTTCTCCTTTAAACTCTTGGTACCTACTATAGTACCTAATTAATAAGTATCTATGATCGAACTAAGAAAAACCAAAATGAATACCTACATGCATAGGAGCAACTATATAAAGGACATTTTTCTTGGGGGGGCTAAAATTGTATGAGCAAGCACAAACTTTGACAGTTAATATTTTAAATTAAAATATTATTTAAAAACTGTGGGGCTACGGATAAAACTGAGGCGGGGCTTAATCCCCAAGCCCCTCTAATTCCGCCTATTGCTACATGATTTAAAATGCTAAATCGAATATTTTTCAGAAATACCTATTAAGATTTATTATTAGCAATGTGTATTAACTTTTCAGTTAAAGATAATCCACTAGAAATATTACAACAATAATATACCTAGGTACATATATAGATATTAGATATACTACAATGGATATACATAATATATTGCTTCAATCTGGAACCTACATAAATTTAAATAATAACAGAAATCCATATTTGTAATGAAAATTGTCTGGTTTAATCATGATAATTAATTTTGTATTTAACTATGCGATAATTCTTTTTGGGTATAAAGAGATCAGTTTATATTTTATTTTGATACATAACATTAAAATATACATTATATTTAATTATTACTTTATGTATGTAGGTACCTACCTATACAAATTAAATAGATTCTAAATAATATAGTATTTAAAAAGAAAAATGTAACCATTAACAGGAGCCCTAACCTTAATCAATATTCTTTTTAAAAACCGGAGCAGGAACCAGAGCTTTCCAAAGAAATAATTATGTACCAAGAACCAAAACTGGAGCCGAAAAAACAAAAGGTATCAGTCTGCTTTAATTGTTAACTTTGTTGGTAGCATAATTTAAGTCAATATAATTATTATACATTAATATTTAACACATATTATTGATATTAAACTAATAACTAATAACAATTTATATTTATATTACCTTTTTTGCTCCTAAACAATATAATTGACTGTCTGTGTCTGTGTCTGAATTAATATTTTCATCTCCATTAGTTGTCCTAGTAAATTAATATCAATAAGAAATGAAATAAAAACGAGTATTGATAACATTTCGTATGTTTTCCAACCTAAGTTCTATGTTATGTGAACACGGGGTATTCTTGAATTTGGAGTGATGAACTTTTTTCATTCGGTTCGGCTGATTTTGTGTTTCTAAATATTGAGGCGAGCATTGATCGTTTACACTTGAAATTACGTTTATTTGTTCTGTAATACTGGTCTTGGTGACTAGTGTAATTTTCGGTGAAATAGTTCCCTATGATTATCCATTGTTATTATTTGTAATTGGACATCATAACATATCATGTATGTTGTTCATTATACCAATTAAGTAAACAATGGTTTCAATTTTTTTTAATTATTGTTTAAATCAGTAGGTGTATAATTAATTATATTTTTATACCTAGTTAATATATAGTTAAACAAAGCTACTTTTTAAACAATTGAAAAAAAAAACAAAGCAAAATTTAAATAATGTAAATTTCATAGTGGCGCTGGTTTTCCCAGTAACTTGTTGAGGGGAGAGAGTCCCCATACTAAATAATCACTCATGTAGTCATATGTATCTATAGATATCGATATCGATATCTATAGGTTTATCTGATAATAATATACCCTATACCTATATGCTAGGGCTAATTAAAAATAGGTATTATTACGATATTGTTATTATAATTTATATTGATTTGTCAAGCGGACGTTACGTTCGCGTGTGTTGTTTCCGTCTTACAAATACATAACATAGTAAAACTTATGCGTTCTAAGTAATCCATTTTACTCTGTTATTTTTAATATTAAATTGAACAGACTAGTGACCTACTATAAAATTAAAATGTAAGAATTATCTCACTGTAGTATTTTTATAAATTTAAAGCAAGTTAAGAACATTTTAAAATTGTAAAATACTATTAATATATTATTCATTGTATACCTTTTTTATTATATGCACTTCATTTTATCGGTATGGACTATTATTCAACGTTGTTCTTGCAATAAGAAGGGTGGATTAGGTAGGACACGCTCCTGATATACAGGTAAATAAATAAAATAGTTTAGTTTTCCATTATAAATTATTTTTAAAATATTTAAATTTACTAGATTTTGAGAGAAACTAATTACATTGCTTACAATTGTTTTACAATAATGCGTTTTAAAAACATCATAATGTAAATGCTAATTATTTAAAAAAAAATTATTCAATTCGAAAATTACCTTAACAATTATTTAAATATTATTAATATATTCATTTTATCTACTTATCTATATACTTACCGGAAATAAAGGTTCATTTTTCATGAGCAATGCCAATTCTCCATTCTTACTCAACCGACTGCGTTCGGGGTACAATACTTCATCGACATATGAGCTAAATGTGGCTAAAGTGACTTGTTTATTTTTGTAGGCTTGCACTAATTCTATTTTCATGCATTTTTCTTCCAAGACTTTTTGAATCTCCCTCAAGTTTGAAAGTTCTGTAAAGGTCTATCAGATAAAAAAAAAAAGATAAAATAACTGAAATATTGAGTTAATCATGTTTTACTTTGTGGAAGGTAAATGTTTCATTGAAAGCCAAAGGAAATTTGGGTTCTACATACGATGTGCTACTGTTACGCCCGAACAACCAAATATCGAGGTATATCATTCCTTTAGGACATATCCACACACCGGGACAAGTGACCTGTAGTTAAGTAGGCATTTAATATTGTCGAATTTTTCATCGAAAGCGTTATTAAATATAGTGAAAATAACAATAGGTAATAATAACAATCAGTGTATTGGTGGTATAGCGGATAAATGATACTCACGTCTAAAATATCTAAAACTACACATATATTAAATGATTTACACGACATGATCGGCAACAGTTTATGTAGGAGTCTGGAGTATTCTGATGTACCGCAGTGCTCAATAATGTGAACGAATAACAGTCGAACATTCCTACATAGCACCGAATAGTGAATACATGACGTATACTTGCGTGTTAAGAACTTTTGCCGGTGTATCCAGGGTAACGTGCTTTTGTATATAAGTACAACACTAAAACTTAAGACGTAAGATGGTTCAATAATAACTCACTATTTATACGTGGGTTTGCCTATAGGTACCTATCAAAACTGGTCCGAGGAATTTTGGTTACAACTTTTGTTGATCACGTCATAACAAGATTAAATGTATTTAATATTTTATATACAAAACAAATAGAGGCGCCTACTATGGAAACGGCACTGAAAAATAAAACTTTTACATTTTTCTAGTGGAAAGAAATACCTAGGTATATAGTTAAACAATAAATTATTTTTAATTTTATATTATATAATAAAACGACTTATAAATTAGAATTAGTTAATGGCACAGAAAATGTTATCTGGTACGTATTTGGTGAGGTTTTGAAATGGTTTATTTTTAGTGGATCAGATTTTCCACTCTGTTATAATATTACGACTATGATGACAGGGCAAGACCATATACCTATTAATTTCAGTATTTATTTTGTATAATATACATAGTTATAAATTTTTTATAATAGTATGATATGAATTATGAAGTATTTTATTTGATATTATTTAAAAAAATATATAAGTATAGTATTTATAATATAATATAGATACTTCAATATTTTTCAAATACAAATACAAATTTGTAATTAGTAATGACTATAAGTAAATTACATAGTAGGCAGGTATTATTTTTTTTTATTTATTTCAAATAATATACAATCTATACAGCGTTTGTACAATAAGGAAATTTGATAACTAATGGTAAAGTGACAGGAGAATTTAGCATTTGTGGGCAGGTACTCAGCAGCACCACCCGACCGGGTACATTTTAATTATCGTGGGTTTATTTTTATTTTTTATTTTAGTAGGTCTCTAGGCCACTGTCTTTTGAGTCTTCTACTTATATTACCAGGAAGAGTTGGAAGAGAGTTGCTTAATTAACGGGTTGCTGTGAGAGTTTAAGTTGGTGTGAAATTTGAAGTAGTATAATTTTGCTAATTAATTGAGTGTAGGAATATTTAGGTCTTTGTGAAGATTATTGTTTGTGAAGTACCAAGGAGAAGATGTCATTAATCGTAGGCAGATGGATTGAAAAGCCTGAAGCGATTTGGTATTGAATGGCTTAGCGGTGCCCCATAACTAAGCAGGTATTAACAAAATAAACCATGCAAATGTGTAAATATTATAACTAGCATTAATTAATATTAATATATTATATAAATATAAATTAATTAATACTATAAAAATATAGTAGAGTTTAACACATTTAATAAAAGTTGAATAAAGAATATAAGCACAATTAAATAACATAAAATATTTCGGTAAAATGAACATATTAGGGTGAGAGGATATAAATATAACTATAAAAAGTAGGCAAGTGGGTATAGCTTTGCGGTACAGTAGGTTACAAGTGGGTTACTGTAATGGATGGTGTTATTTGAATTCAATGATAGAATATCATTGTATACGAAAAATGATTCTGAGCGAAAACTGTCAGTCAGCCTATGATATATTACTAAGTATACTTGATAATATTATTATAAATAAATTTATCTATTTACGTGATGGTACATTGTTTTAAATTTTCAATCGTTAGTTATAAAAGTTGAAAATTTTATAAAAATTTATAAATTTTAAGTTTGATAAATTTTGTAAAAATTCGAACTTTAAATGCTTATAAAAAAATGTGTGCCTATGTATTTTTAATATTTTTCAACTCTTTTGCGTAAAACTTCCAGTTTTTCTTAAGTTTTTTTTTACTTTTCCCGGCGCTTTTGAAAACTACTGGTAATTTTAAATTCTTACCTAGTAAAAAAAAGTACACATATACTGAAATTAGCTACTGATGTTGAAAATTGTAGCATTATTTCGACTACTTTATACTTATTAATAAAAAATAATTCAAGTTGATAATATAAATATTACATTCTCACAGCTTATTACATATTTACCTACCCTATCTATAATATGACCTATAATTTTGTTTAAATAAATAAAATTAATTCTGGATTTTCGTTTTCGTAATAATATGGGTTTTTGAGAACATTGATTCGGGAAAATGTCCGCGTACCCAGTAAAAGAGTATCCGTGGATTTTAAACCGTTTTAACTTCATCTATCATTTTATTCATAGATCTTACAAACATATTATCTATGATTATATTATACTCGCGTACCATAGGTTAAATAGGATTTCTATTCAAACAATTCATTATGTTATGTATATAATTGGCTATCTGTGTATAGGTAATTTGATCTGCTTATAGTATTTAAATATAAATTCTATAGTGTTTTGAATAAACATTATTAGTTATAATTCTATGCCATGGACATATAGATATTATAAATGGGTACCTATTAGTGTATCACGAAATAGTATTTTAATATTTATGTAATGGGTACTATAGGTACATATGTGATGATAGAAGTATAGAACTATGTATAGTATAATATATAATAACTAATAATAGTAGGTAATGTACCCGCAGCCATTGTAATTATAACTATGTATATATATAATACATGAGTATTATAAATTATGATATAATATTGAGTATTGTCGTATATGTACTTCGAACTATAACAAACAAATTAACGTAGATATAGGTACCATAGGACAATTCGTCGATGATTCGACACAATTAAGCAACGGACATCCGTCTGTAGTCTTTGTTTTCAGTTGGCACGACCTCGGTGGACTTGCGAACGCGTTCCTGTTACCGCGGTCCGTGGGCGGCAGGAAGCTGCAGTTCATCATGCAATGGGCCTCACGTCTCGATCGTTATCATAAAAATATTGAAAAAAAATTGCTTGATCAGAACATTCTCCGGTTTCGTATAATCGTATGGCGCATACATTATCCATTATCATCACGATCGCCATAGGTGGAAATCGAGTACAATTACTTAGTTGTTATTACAATTTTTTTCAGCTATCATTTTCACTATGAAAACGATATCTACAGTGGTGAAACCAGGATTTAGTTTCAGGGGGAGGAATTATGTATATTTAAAAAATTCTCTTCATTTTCAGCAGGTGTTTGGTGGTGAGGAGAGGGTAAGCTTAAGTTCGCTTCAACAAGATTGCGCACTTTTTCCTTTTTTGACCTGACTAATTACAACACGATTGCGCACCAAATGATATATATATATATATATATAATATAATGTATGATAATTTATACTCAACATCAAATAATATATACAATACATGTTTTCTATAATTTGTATATACATGCACTCAATAACTTATTAATTATTACTTATTAATTCACAATTTTTCTTCCCAATTATTACAGGCTTATATTATATTATGTACAGTATTGTTGCTTATGAGTTTATAATCAAGAGAATAGCGATTATATTAACATTTATATAATTTCGAATATCTAATTACTTATTAATTTGTCTATACAAGTATTAATGTATAATTAATAAAAGTTTTTATTTATTATATTTGTATACAAATTAAAAACGATTACTTTGCAGTATATATTAATATTAGAGGGATGGGGGGGGGGCAAAGCCCTCCATGGATCTGTTTACTATAAAATATTCTAGCACCCCTACATTCACACCCAATGTATGCCTATAAGGTTTATGGGTAAAAACTTTAAATTACAAATTAAATTGTTTAACCTTTTATTTATACATAGACGGATAGACTTATAGCTGTAGAACCCGACTTCACCCGTGAAAAATGAGCAAATATAAAATACAGTGCTATATATTATAAGTGTATCTAAGTTTTAGTGCTGTACCTCAGTTCACGGGCAAATCGTTGTCAGTGTACCTCTTTCTGAAATAACTTGACCTAGATGGGCAACTGAAAGTTGCTGATTGGATTTGGCACTTTGGTATATTTATTAAACGTAGCTCTTGACGTATCTTTAACGTAAACTTGTTTTATATATCTAAAGATTCTAAACACAATCTCTGAGATTTCATCAAAATCAATCAAGTAGTTTTTGAGTACATACGCTGAAAACATAAATTTGGTTTTAAGATATAGTTTATTTAATTGAGGCCATGAAAAAGCGACAATTTGATACATACTTTTACCCCATATGTACGACTGAGTAACCGCGACAATTTATAAATGAAACAAATTTCTATTTGCACGGTGAATATCGAAATCCTAGTTTGAACTTTTAAATGCGAATTTCGGAAAATCCTTTTTTAGTGGGTCTTCACATCATAAAACGAAACTATTGACCAAAATTTCATGTTCATAGCTTCAGTGGTTTTTATACCTACAGTAAAAAAACATGAATCAAATTCAAGGTCCTGCATTTGAATTATTTTATGTTGCCTTTAACGTCGAACACGCCGTTTACCAATTGGTTATAAATTATAAAACAAGTCACCGTACATAATTATGACTTATAGTTTGAAATAATGCAAGACACCGGGCATGTTATTGAACGTCGAGCGATATACTATTATATTATATTGATTGATCGATGACCTAACACTTAGATACATCAATATATTAAAGTGTAGGGAACTGATGGTAAAGATTCGAATATTGTTCATAAAACAAGTGCCACCCCGTTGGATTATCAAAAAATGTCCGCTAGGAGCAACGGTTCCCGTCGGCGCATCGCCCCTACCTAAAAACGCCAATGCAGTACAGCAGCAGCTTAAGTACAACTGACTGTGCGCTGATGAATTGTGTTGGGTATATCATCGTATTAAGTATTACAGTATAATATAATATTATTCATTTAGTATCGCGTGGGCCGACCACAGCCGACGTGTGTACATAGTTATTTGCAAATGTTTATCCTACGTCACGTGCGTTATTATTATTGTTATTAAAACGACAACAGCGACGACGAAAATATTATTATAATTTGTCGTGTCCGCGAAATAATGCGAATTCGTCCTCCCGCGCGGCCGCTGTAGCCACAATATCCGCACTGTGCCGCTTACCCTCCGAACGATCGGTCCGCTGAAACCGCAGTCTCCTCCATAACCGTTTCGAAAAAGCTCGGTATGTTTGGTATGCTGGTCCTGCTCTTGTCGGCGGCGGCGTTGCTGTTTGACCGGTTTGGTTGTAACGGTCAGACGGCCGAAGTCGGCTCGCTGACGTCTCAGATCGGCGGTTACGCGGTATTCGAATGTCCGGCAGTACCGCAACCGCGGTACGATCACGACGGCGGTCTTCGCCGTCTTGTAGCCGTACGTTGGACAAAAGACGTGAGTGTTCGCTTATTCTCCCGATATTAGCAGTTGTTAAGATATGTCAATTATAATTGTCTGTAAATTTGGTGTAAAAACTTAAATGTAACCTTATACTCTCCATTGCAAGTTGCAACCGAAAATTTGGTAACCTTACCTGTATGCATATGGTATAATATAGCGGCTGAGGTTTGGCAAGTTTATGCAATTACCCCTATAACATTTCTGTAAATAATATAGGTATATAATATATTCTGAGAATATGTAATTATATTATTATATTATGCATTTATGCACTGTTGTACTATTTTTATAAATTATTATTTATAAATTAATATATTCAGTATTTCGTTTTTTTTTTTTTTATTAATGTAATAGGTATTTACAAAATTTAATACATTATTAAACTATGGTTAGGGACTAACATTAACTTAACGTGACAATGCAACTAATTAACTCATGAGACTCGTGAGTTAGGTGCTGAATAACATAGAAAAAATGTAACTTGTTAAGTTAAAAGTTACTTCTAAAAAAAAAAAAAGTAACCTAACTTTAACTTTTTAACTCGTTTTGTTTTAATGCCCAGTTTTGGTAGCGACTATATTTAGCCATATAGGTACCTACACTAAAACCGATCATTATTAATAACAATGCCTTTGACATTACACTCAAAATTATTAGTATTCAAAGTAATTTTACAATACGCTTGTAAGTTGCCATATAATAGTATAATACTATAGTTAGTAATATTAGTCCCTAGTCGTGTATATTATAATATATTAATTAATACCTATAAATAATATTGTTAATTATTAACAACACGCACATACACACAACTACCATATAAAAAGGATGGGGTGTGTATTGGCCATTCGGCAATGCAATAAAGGTCTAAGACACGTGTCTATTATTGAGGCTCTACATTTTAAAGAAAAAGGTTTTTTTATTAGACTTGAATGGCTTCGTGAATCAGGGGGAGTGGAAACCTAACCTAACCTGGGTGAATAAATGTCAACAAAATGCTACAGGTAAGTCTAAAGTGTGGATATTTTTTAATATCTACCCAGTTTAACTTCTATATATCATATACAAATGTCTGTTTATGCATTCTTAAACGGCTAGACCGATTTTGATGAAATTTATTGTGTGTGTTTGAGTGGTTCCCTGGATGATTTAGACTCAAAATTGGACCCGGTAGGACCAACCCGAGGAGGTACTAAAATAAGGATTTTGAGGTTTACGATGGAAATTTTTGTTTATAAATGGTGGCTATAGGAGAAATAACTGGTAGAAGTTAGTATGTTTTTTATATATTGGTTGCCATTGGTTAATCGGGTCGATCAGGTACAAGCATGCATTAAATTGAATTTTCGCACATGGCCTACCAAGTTGGCTAAGTTGTACTTAAAGCCGCTCATCGGTGTGTCTGCAATCTACCGCGGGTGGATTGTCTACTTGATATGCTGTCGTACATTGTTCTCGATCCGACGTAGTTGGATTACCTACCTGTGTAGCTGAGTTGCACTTACTGCAGCGAGTTACACCCAAAAAGAGTTGAACAATCTCAATTTTTTTAACAGTTGTAATTTTTTAAGGCAAACGAAGTGCGTGGGATTAGCTATTTAGTTATAAAAATTATTATATAACAATGTAATTTTCAGATAAGTATCATTTTTAAGTTATAGATTATAATATAGGTAATAATTATTGTATAAGAAGCAAACGCAATCGTCTACAGAAGTTTGTGATTATATTGAATTTATTATATTCTCTTTACAGGGCCAAACCGCATTCACGTGTTCAGAGGGTACGTTAACCACTGACGAACGGTACGACGGACGGGCTACGGTGGTAGAACCTCCAGAGTTCAGCGATGTTGCCTCCATCGCAATTAACGTTTCTAGTCTTCGCGAATCAGACACGGGTGACTACGAATGTCATGTAACTTACAGTGGCGATGCAGGTCTGCTGCAGCAGTCTTCTTCACGACCACCTTTATCGACACTGTCATCACCACAGTCGAGCACAGACTCGACGATGAATGCTGTCGACAACGACATGAGTGGTACAGCAGGCGTACGGTTCAGACTTGATGTACAAGGTGAGACCTAACAGTTCGTATATTATATGCCGTGTGTCCTCGAAAACAAGGTAGGTACATTGTATAATTAAATTACCCATATTACTCAGTATATACCTATCCTATTCATATTTTCGAATTATATTTGCGGGACATGAAACTATACTATTAGATCATAATTCTGTAGCAGACAGCAGTATTCTAAAATATGTATAGGCTACTGAATAGTGAGTATAATGTAGGTTGGTAACTGAGTTATAGAGTGTACCCAGTTTTCGTGGACGCACGGTATATAGGTACCTAATTATTAATTATTGATTACAGTAAGACTTTTTTTATTTTTTTTATTTCAATCCTTAAAGGCTCAAACCTGAAAGAGAATAAATTAACTCCACTTAATTAGAATAGAAAATGTTATAATGATTATTGGTTACCTATATTCATAATACTAAATGTGTATGGAGTTTTACTTTTTTTCATGAATGTAAGTATTTATATATTATATCAGTGAACTTGATATTTTTTTTATAGTGTAGGTAGGTAGTGTTTTATTGTTCTTAACGTTTCAAAATTACATAGATCTTAATATGTCTGTATAGCTATATACCATACCTATTAATATACCCTAACATTTTTATGTCCGTTAAACCATTTTATTTATATTACGACATTTTTAATATTGATGTAATGATGTATAGTGTACATCACAGACCACAGTGTATTTATTATACATTAAGATAAACTATAAAAATTACGATGTGTAAACAATAAACATTTTGAACTGAATCAATTGCCAAAATATTGCTCAATATTAAACAGACATTTTAAAATTTATCCTTGATGAATAATAAAAATGGATCTAGAAAGACAAAATTACTAATCATAAAAACTGAAGTTACTATATTAAGGCTTAAAGGTACCTGTGTGACAACTAGCAATATGTATGTGTGAACACTGTAGTTCAACTATTTGTTTGAATTATGTAAAGCATGTCAATTAACTAATAAATAGGTAACTATTTTAAATAACTATTCATGATTCATAGTAATTATTATAAATAAGTAAAACAATTTTTATTTATTTTAGGAGTTATATCTACAATTTTAAATGATTTAAAAAAATATGACAAAAATAAACTCATTATAAACTGATTTGTATATAACTATTATTATTTGCATATACCTACCTACATTTGTTTGATAAAGTATTCAAAGTTATAATATAATTGTTAATTGAGGGAAGCATTCCATTCTAACAAATGATTTGTTGTAGTAGGTAGGTATCTATTAAAAAGGAACATTAATTTTAACTTAAACTTTAGGACAATTTAAACTGGTTGTTCAAATTTATAACAAAAAATAAAGCTTTTAGGTACTTAACTATTTAATTAGAGTATTAAGAAACAGTTATATTGTATATTAAGTACCTATAGGCTCTAAGTATCTACAGAAATTACATTTATATTAATTATATTTATCAATTATTATCTTATTAAGAACATTAATATGAGAACGTTTTGGAGCTTACATAGTTACATGTAAACAAAATCTCTATTGCGTTGTGTAAATGACCGATACAATAATATGAACGTAGGTATTCGGCACTGATGCGGTTTAAATTTATTTAGGAAATAAATCCTAAGGCTTAAGTTCGTCAACTTCAACCATCATAATTGCCCGTAAAATTATAATTTAAGTGTTTAAATACAATAATCATAATAATTTCTGACTTGTAGTTAAAATATCATAATAATATTTCCGTTAGTGAGCGAAAAAATATTTATTGTATACCTACAAGATATTTCAATGTGATACGATTTGTGATTTTTAAATGATTTATTTCATTATAGGTAGGTACAATTATAAATAATATGTTTTTAAGTGTTCTTTGACTGATTTAGTCATGTGTGACCTTGACTTACTGATAAAATTGAACATTGTTGGAGATTACGAGGTCAGCTTATGAGTAAATATTATTCAGGGTCCCTTTATTCATTATTTATTGGAGGTATTGTTGACAGGATGGACTATAATATGAAGAAGTGAGCCGAAGGACTTGTATGCACCAATCAAAAATATCCCACAAAAGTCTGTCAATAAAGCTAACATATTATTTACCGTGATACTATTTTATATTTGTCTATAGTATAAGTAACTTTTTAAATTAAACCCTTCCCTT
>JANEHU010001502.1:0-23105 GCA_027563435.1 Nasonovia ribisnigri
ACATTTAATTTTATTATTAATATATTATTAATATGTCCTTCAATTAATTGTTTAAAAAAATTCTTTAATTATCCTTGTAGATACACTGTTAAATGCATTTCTGTTTGGGAATCATCCTTAAAAGTAATTCATCTTCAAATTCTGCTTCTTCTCTAAGAATCTCAAAAATAATTTCTAATTATTCAAAATTAATTCTCGTTTATCATGATGAAGAAATTTTTTTTAAATAAATAAAAAAACTACCTACGTGTGTATTATATCACGGCTGCAAGGACTGTGATAGAATTTCAGTAAACACAATTTTAATTTAAATACAAAAATTTAAGACACTTGCAAAGAAGACTTTTTTGTATATCTATTAGCTATATCTTATTATGGTGACCAGAAGTACTTTTTTTTCGTAGGACAGTACTTGCTTTGTTAAGTGTTAAGTGTGTTAATGAGCAAACAGTTCAAATATACCTACTTTTTTAGATTTTTAAATCTGCTGTTGCCTCCAGCATGATTTTCACTAAAAAATTACCTAAAAACTGTTCATTACATTTAAAACATCGCAATTAGATATTCAAAAGAATAAACGTTTTTATAGGATAATACCTAATAAAATTAAAAATTATTTTTGTTATCAAATAATGCATCAAAAAATAAAATAACTATTAATAATAATAATATCAAACATAACTAACCATCACACAAAGATAATTAATTTCAAAATACGGAAAAAATAAAGTAATATCTAAAAATAAATTATTCAGAGAGTCATAAAAAGTTATGTTTAATTGTTTATGAAATTTTGTTTATACTGTAATCACTATAATCATCGTTTGAACATAGTTTTAGTGATTAAATTAGGAAGAAGTTATTCTGGAGGTTGTATTTTATTATATGCATGTGCACATAAAATATTAATTTTTTTTTTACACTATTATAGATAAAACTGCTTCACAGTAAAATGTATAGACTGAAAAAGATGAATTGTACACATTTTTATAGTTTTCACTAAATCCTAATTTACTTTTTTTCAGCAACATATCAACCCCACATCTATACAAACCTCAATAGATGACCCGAGTATATGTGGTATATCAAGCATAACATTATAATTTATTGTTTAAACTGTATACCTGCACTAATGCTCAAAATGTTGAAACATTAATATTTACTAGGAGTTATATCAAATAGATTTTTTTATAATAACAAAACCATATAACATTTATAGAAATATTTTATTTCAACATAATCATAAACATTTTACAATAATAATCGGATGATTGGTAAAAAAGTAAAATAAAATAAATAAAATATATTTTATAGTGAAGTTTTATCGGATGAAGTAGGTGTATGACTTTAAGGTTTGTGTTGAAGAATAGTTTCTATTACTTTTATTAATGTCTGAAAATTGAATAACTAATAGAGGTACTTTCACTGATAAAAGAGATTTACACAATGAAACGTATTATGAATTTATTAAATATAAACATCCATAAAAGAATAATAATAAATAAAAATATTCAATAACAAATAGTATTAATAGGGCTGTTTGATTGTCATAATACACAATTGATTGTCAAAAGTATTAAATAACCAAACATTTCGATTAATGTAAGATTTTCTCAAAAAAGTGTTAGTGCTCGATTGTTAAAATAGTTAAGGACCTATCAATGAGTTGATTAATCTATTAAAACATTTAAGTATCGATAAATAAAATCGATAGAAGATTAATGGTTTAAGTAGCTGTATTATATTTCCTACCAGGTTTATGGTTTACTCATTTGAGATTTCTCAAATACAATGATTTATTGTTAGATTGATATTTAATATATTTTTAAAGTACTAAAAAGTAGGGTATTCTGTTTGTTGATTAGAATAATGATGGATAACATTTTGTCACTATCAGTGCCGTCCCGAGGGTAGGGAAAATGGGTCACTTGCCCAGGGTCTCACATATATTTAATAACAACCAGATTAATATCTATAAGCAGGGTCGCAAGGGTGACAACAGGAATTTGAATGGGGAGAATACTATTCTAAAGTATTTGAATGTGTTTAATTGCTTATTTTATAATTTTTCTTCTGAATAATATAGGTTTTCCACAAAACTTCAAGCCTGAGAGTGGCATAACTACTATAACCCCCTTCAAAGCAGCTTCTGCCTTGAGACACAACTAAGTATCCATAGTGCCACACATTTTAAGATCTAATGTGCTCCCAAAAACAGATATTATAATATAGTGAAGAATCACTTACTTTATATTATCCACACCATCTACATTGTAGATAGGTTAACAATTTATGTGGAAGAGCACTAATTTTGTAGCTATGCCACTGTAATTCATTTACAGACTAAAACTCTCAGCACTTGTATTAAAATAAAAATAAATCTTTATCTGTTTATTAAATTTTATAATAGGTATAGACATTTACTGCCGTGCTAAGCCAAAAAAGGTATCTCCAATTTTGGTCAAAATTATGTTATTGGTTAAATGGGTTTGTAAAGTAATATCAGTTTCAGAAGCCAAAATGTTGTGTTTCCAATTTTTTTTTATCTAAAACATGTTGAAATTAGTTACTTCAATGGTATATCCACAAATGTTCACAAAACATAAATATTTGCATTGTAAATCATAACAATTAGCAAAAATAAGGTACGTGACAAAAAAATTATTGGAGTTACGTAAAATACGCTTATTTTAACTTTGGTTTTGAAAATAGTATCTCCTATCTTTCTATTATCAGACATTTTGTCATCTGGTATAAATAATTTATAATGATGATAATACATCAATTTACAATTATTATAATATGATTAATAAATAGTTATAAGTTATAACTACAACATATTATGTTAGAACTATATTTGAGTTCAGATAATATTTTATATAAACTATAGTGGATTTACTGTTTTTTGGCTTCTTATTATGAATAGAAGTTTAAGGATGATCTTATAATAAGAGATATGTTAGACAATTACAAATATCACCAATAAATTCTACAGATATTAGAATATTAAAAAAAAAAAATTGTCAATAAAGGCTTAAGGAACAGCGTATAAGTTCATTACATCTCAAAACTTGTGTTATAATTTTACCAACATTTCAATATTTGGAGATACCCTTTTGAGGCTGAGGGGGGCAGTATAGTTAGTAAGTTATTTTATAATAATTAATTTGATTTTCAACTAATTTTATATATTTATGTTTATACTTTATATAATATTCAACAAACAAGAAACAACATTTGAAAAAAAACTTCCTTCATTTTTAACACATATTAGAGATAACTAACTATACTTTAGTTTTTCAATGTATAGTATATCAAAATTCTATTAATCCGTTGTAACTATTTTTTAAAAAATAAATGATTAATCAAAACAATTGAACAGCCTTAGTAATACCTAAATTATTATATTATACAGTAAGTCTACATCAGAGAATACATTTTATAAATTGTTAAATTATAATTTGTTGGTGTACGGTAATACCACGTATCTCGATTTTTGATGAAAATGAGATTTTGGTACCAAAAGGTTTATAACCTCTTTGTGGTCATATTATATATTAACAACAGTAATAATTAAGAGGTTAATTCACGTGTTATCGTCGTTATTGTAATACATCGTATCTGAAATTTGACACTAATATCACGTATCTCAAAATTCATAGTTTATTAATAGCAATATATTATCATAAATAATATTATTGGTTTTGGACTAATATTATTATAACGTCCTGATCCGGCAGTTGGCATTATAATTAATATGATTGATCGTTGTTGTTAATTCTTATTAAGTATTCATGTAGTTTTATAATAATATTGTTGTTTAATTTTTATAATCTTAACTTAATACACTATAATTAATTATATTATTTAATATAATACTATTAAAATAATATACATTAAACAATGGCATCTCATAATCGTGCTAAAAAAATAGCGAACCTTGCAAGTATTCCTAACAAAATAAATTACAGAAAAAATAGACAATTGGAATCGTTCACATCTAAAACAGGTAAGAATTTTAAAAAAATACTAATTCATTATTTTATTAGCCAGGTAATAATAAGGCAATGTTTATATTGTAATACCACTTTATTTTAGTTGACGATGATAATATGTTTTCATCATGTAAATTTGTGCAATTGAATAATAATTATGAAGAATTGATTACTGAAATTAATATGTCATCTAACAATGTTGAACCAAAGTATAATGTGATTAGTAATAGTAATGGTACTGAAAATGTAGATACATTCACATCTGAAATTGGTAAGCATATAATTTATTATAATTAATAATAATAATAATAATAATAGTGATTTTGATGAGTAGTTTTTATCAGAATAATATTATTTCAGTATTATATATTTTATACTTTTATGTTTTTATAGTTAGTGGCATTAGATCATCATGTGAATTTGTGAAATCAAATGAAAATAGTTATGCAGAATTGATTACTGAAACTAGTTATAATAATATGCAATCTGACAATGTTGATCCAATGTATAATATTTCATTTAACAATAGTAATGGTGCAGAAAATGTAGATACATTCACATCTGAAATTGGTAGGGATATAATTTACTATAACTAATAATAATAATAATAATAATGATTTTGATGAGTAGTTTTTATTAGAATAATATAATTTTAGTATTATATATTTTATATTTTAATATTTTTTTTAGTTGACATTGATATTTCAACATGCAAATTTGTGCAATTTATTAATAATAATTATGAGAAATTGATAACTGAAACTGATATTCTATCTGATAATGCTGAACACGATAATTTTATATTACACAGTAGTAATGACACAGAAAATGTAGATACATTTCGATCTGATATTGGTACTTATATTAACAATAAAACAGCAATATTTTTGAGTTAATAACATTATTTTATTATTATATTTGTATTTTATTTTAGTTAATAAACATGATTTAAGTCTCAACAGAAAAAGAAAAAATCAGTGGCAAAGAGAACAGACAAAAAGAAATAGAATGTCCGGTAAGAACTACTTAGGCTACCAAAGAAATGAGATGATGCAAGTTGAAGTTTCATATGGTATACAAAGACAGGAAAGACAAATGTCAGAAACTTGTCAATTCATTGTTTGTAAAAAGTCAAGCAAAAGATTTTGTGGTTTGTTTGATGAGGTTCAGAGACTTGCTTTATTTAATACATTTTGGGAAAGTAATTGGGATGGAAAAAGGACATTTGTGATAAATACCGTTATAACAACACAAACTAAAATGTCTACTACTGAAGAAATATCTAGGAGAAATATTTTCTACAAATATCATCTAAGATTCGAACAATTAGAACAACAACAAGTATGTAAAAAAATGTATCTTAATACATTAGGGCTAAAAGAGTCTATGGTCCATAACTAGCTGAAGAAATCTTCACATGGTTTTCCTACTTCTAAAAACAACAAGTGTACACCTCAAGCTGGAGAAAATGAAGAAGAACCCAATCCTACGAAAAAATGTAATTGTTCTTTAGAAGAAAGAAAACAAACACTAACAACTTGGTTTGAAAAGTTACCTAAAATGCCTTCTCATTACTGCAGAAAGACCACAGACCGATTATACCTGGAAGGACCATTTGAAAGTAAAAGTAAATTTTTTGAACTGTATGTGAATTATTGTAAAAATCTGACACAGAAACCTTTAAATAAGACTTTTTTTTCTTGGTTTATGAAAAAAAAAGTTTTCAATATTTAGGCCAAGAAATTATCAATGTGATTTATGTATTTCATTCAAGTAGAAACATGTGAGCCAACACATATATGAAAAACACATAAATGAAAAAAAAAGAGCACAAGAAGAAAAAAATTTAGATAAAACTATAGCAGAAAGTGATGCAGTGTAACATGGCTGTCAAGATGTGTCCCATTTTCAAGGCTAGTGCATTGTACTATAACATGAAGCTTAAAGTACATAATTTCACTTTATACAGTTTAGCCAATCGAGAATCCATGAACTATTGGTGGCATGAAGGGGACGGAGAGACAGAAGCATCAATATTTTGCTCAATTCTAATAAAACATATTTCTAATTTGTGTACTTTAAAACCAGCAACAAAAAAAATTGTTCTATTTTCAGATGGATGTGGATATCAAAACAGAAATGTAATATTGTCTAATGAATTATTACATTATTCAATCATTCACAAAATCGAAATCGAACAAAAATATCTTATCAAAGGCCATACACAGATGGAGTGTGCATAGTACAATAGAACAATAGAACGGCATTTGAAAGACAAAGAAGTATATTTACCATCAGAATTTGTAAGGTTGACTAAAGAATCACGAAAACCACCAGATAAACCATATCAAGCGACTCAACTAAATTATAATGATTTTTTAAATTATAAATCATCTAAACAAAGATATAAGTCTATTAGGCCTGGTAATTCTAAAGGAGATCCGGAAGTCAAGGATATTCGATCACTGAAATATTGTCCAACTACAGAAAAAATATTTTACAAGCTTTCATTTGATAATGAGTATTTGGAAATTCCACAAAAAGTACTTAGAATTCAAAATGATCAAAACATTGAGTATCCAAAACTATACTCAAGTTCAATATTGTTGACACTCTCAAAATGGAATGATCTTCAACATTTAAAACCATATTTGCCAAGTGATACACATACTTTTTATGATGGGCTGAAACATGAGACTACATTACATCTAAGAAAGAAAATCAAAGTATGATATTTTTTGTGTACCTATTTGTAATTACAAATTTAAATTAATAACATAAGAGGCTGTTATTTTTAATATTAATTTTGTTATTAATAGTTATTTAATCTTAGAAAGAAAAATGTATAAGTTTTATGTATTTGTAATCACAATTTTTAATTATTAACACAAGTGACGTTATTTTTAATATTAGTTTTATTATTATTAGTAAGTTAACTAATGTATAATTTAGAGTATTTTTAATTGTATTGATAAAAAATGAGATTGTTATTTATAGCTGTTATTAAAAGTTTATAATAATGTTTTTATACAAAGTAATAATAATATTATTTAAAATAAAAAGGTTTTCACAAAATACCACGTATCTGTCTATATTGAAATTTCAATAAGCTGTATCAACAAAACGTATCTAAAAGAATACAATGCAATAACACGTATCTTAAATATCAATGGTGTGACGACTTTTCAATGTGAAATACTATGATTATAAAGTGTGTGTTGGATAATACTAAATAATAATACTAAAATATTTTGGTAATCATGGTTGGTGTTTGAATAAATCAGTTATCAGTCTCTCCTGAACAATAGCCAAAATCGAGATACGTTGTATTACCGTGTCACCAACAAATTATTTTAAATTGATATTTATTTTTGATTATCAAAAGTATTTATTAAGATAGGTAAAAAAATATTCACCTGAGGTTTACCGTGTTCTTCGAGCCAACTGAACACGCAAGCGGAAAGTTCAGTAAAATTGTTAACATTGATATTACAAAATGTAAAAAACAATCCATCGATAAAATTCTGAAACTACAAAATACAATTTTTGTTAGCTCCAAAAATAATAATAATAATAAGATGGTCCAAAAATTAAATTTATTTATTTAGCATATATAAATAAGATAAAGAAATAAAACAAAAGAGAGAGAGGGAGTAAGAAATCATACTAAACCATTTAAATAGACCAGTTTAAGAAAGATTAAATGGTTATATCGATTACACATTGAGGAATTATTTATAGTGAAGAAAATCAATTAAACATTTTAAGTTCAAATTGGAAACCCGGACTTAGTCAACGTATATTCTTAAGGGTATTTAAAAAAAATAAAGTAAAAGATCCCAGATTAGTTTTAGTGTATAAATGTATAATGAATGTGTGGGTACCAAATTTATCTTTAATTATACACATAAATTAAATTTTAGGAAAAAAAAAATGTATTTATATCTATTTAAAACACTTATAATTACTAATTGAAATTTTTCTTCGTCGAGTAATTCAGTTTCAACGTGACCCATTGAAATTTGTTGAGCTTTTACCATTTGTTCATAATTAGCTAGCATAATTTGTAATGCAATAACTTCTTTTCGTAAAGCATTTTGTCCTTCTTCTATTTTTTTTTTTTGCAACAGTAAACACTAGTAAAATAAAAGTAATATATAAATAGCAATAAACATTTGGACGTATTATCATTGAGTATATATTTTATAGAGAAACAATGTTCAATATTTTATGGTATGCTAAATATTAATTCATCGACGCTGACAATAGAGCACACTACCATTCACTAACAATATTATTACTCTTATTTTATTGTTTGACATACTAGATTAAAGATAATTGGTATAACGATTAATTTGGCACTGGCGATTGTGTACAATAATATTATTAATAGGTAAAATCACTATGCTGTTATACTATACTCCGCGACAAATTTTTCTATGCACCATCTATTAGCCGTCTCTCGGGAGCATAGGGCATTTTTATATCACATTTCTCTTTATAATATATATACTCAGTGCTATTTTATTAGAAATTATATATATGTGTATGTGAGTGTATACAATATACTTCATAGTAAGGATACTTTGAAATAAATATGTATGGTTAAGACATTTTGGTTTGTTTATTATAACAGGTAAATCATTTCTTACCATCATGAAATATTATAATTGTGACAATATAATACTATTATCCCTATCATTTTAACGTAAAAAAATGAATTATGTATATATATATTTTTTTTTATCTTCTAATTGTCGATTTTTTAATTTAATTAACATTTTTGAATGAAATGTAATTGTTCAAAATGTACTTGTATGTAATCTATGGATTTTTGTAATACTGTTGCTTTGCTTAGTTTATAACCACTGCTATCTGTTTGCTGACATGTTGGAACTAAATCATGTAAACAATCATAGCCTTTTTTTATGGCATCACGACGCTTTTGTTCAGCTTGGATATGAGCTTCTCGTCGCCTTTCTTTGTAATTATTTGGTGAACCTTTGACTTCACTGTTATCATCTTCTAAGAATATAGAAAAAAAAGTAAAAATATGAGTTTATACCAACAATAATAGTTAATAATAGTCAAAGATGAAAAGGCAAGTTGCTAATAAATGGTACTTAAGTGTAAAATATTTGAAGAAAGAATGAAAATGTAGATAAGAAGTTTTGGAAATAATTAAGATTTAACTTACAATCCTATTATACTATTGATACTCCCTCTTCAGTACACCTACAATTAATTATGAACAGACACCCAGTTATAGACTGTGATACTACTGACATCAACAAACCAGATGGGCCAATTCTCTCATCCTACACTATTGTATATTAAGTTGTATATACCAAATTTTGCATATTGGGATTACTGGAAACGTAACTAAAATCATGGTTAAATATTATTATTAATTTAACTACATCTATTATGAAAAATAAGAGAATTATTGAATACAAAAGAATATATGTTCTAGGAAATGTACCTAATGGTTCTAATATAATAATGTAGATAATTTAATTACAATTTTTTGATATTTATTAAAAATTATAAATTTTAAAATACATACCATGACTACTACTACTATTATGATGTCCAGCATGTACGGAACTCCCACTACTAGATCGACTAAATGGATCTGTATTTCGTATTGGACTAAATGGTTCAATTTTCATGTCTAAAAATATAAAAATGTACATTTATAATTAGTCAAATATAATGTTGTAGGTTAAAGTAGATAAAATACCAATTCCATACCGTCACTACCTCTAGAAACCATGATTCCTTTTTAATTATTGTAATTTATAAAATAATTGTATCAATCTAAAAAATAATAATATTATGCCAATAAATATTGTCATTACTGAAATTATTACATACCTAACACTTAAGTATAAAGAAGCCATAAATTAATTTCTATGTTAGGTAATATTAGAAGAGTTCATACAATTGTGGTACATTATACAATACATTAGATAATTTTGGGTATGGTTAGTGTAAATTAAATGAAAGAAATTATAGGTAATGTGTATGGAAGAATAGAATCTTTAAAATATAATAGCAGAATAATATTTGTGTAGTTTAAATAGCAATTAAATTGTATTATACCTAATTATTTGAACATATTTATTTAAATGTCAAAATATAATAATGCAATTATGCCATGGATTATTGTCACTTAGAATATAATTTAATTTAATCATTTTTAGAAAAATAAAAACTGATTGAGCATATGTAGTAGTAGACAGCAAAAAACAATTGGTTATTGAACAATTGATTGCTGAACAAACTCCTATAATATTTATTCATGGCCTTTGTAGATATACCACTGCATAAAGTATTGTACAGGAATTCATAGTAAATGTGTTATATTATTTTATATTATATGAGAAGATAACATGTAAGTATATAACTATATCTCCACCCACTTGGAATAACTATTAGGTAGAAGCAGAATTTAACGCCTAAAACACCCATGGTATTGCTTATTATTATTTTTTTTATTTGTATAATGACTTATAATCCAAATTAAATTGCACTCTATGAACGACCGTATAATCACTGTCATTATGTAGATAAGACAAAAAATTCCATTTACCAATTCGGAAAGTTTGTATGTCGTTCTGCCAATGACAATGACAGGCGACTCGCTCACCGTATCTCTTGTAGTAGAAGCCTCTCCTCTAACCAAGAGCGTGTGCAGAATGTGGCCGAAACCGAAAACGAATAAATGTGAAGGAAAACAGTACCTGATAATGATTAACAAATAGGTGGTTATAATATTTGTGAGCAAAGAAACAGTTGAATTCAATCAACGTTTAAAAATAATATATCTTACGCGGGCTGCATTAATCAGTACTTATAGTCGCCGTCTTCGACACTGATAGCGAACGCAACGACCGCCGTCAATCGCAAAATGGATAGAGAAGCATAACATTAACTTACTATACCTATAAGACGATTTTACGTGCGGTTGTACCATGGACGACGGCGCCGGTGACGACTGACGAGTGATGTCGATCCGTCGGAGTATTATGAATCGTTCACTACCGTAGCACTGGTAGACTTCTCACACATAATATTATGTGATGAATTAAGACATCGAACAATACCATGTTTTTGTAGTTATCTTATCATTTCAGAATACGCGATTAATAAAAGTCTAAAGCTGATACTCCACGTTAATACCAATTATACCTTACCTCCATAGAAAATAATATTATCCGTTGATGACATAATATCATCATATCACATATCATTGTTATCATATCACAATATTACGTTATGGAGGTAAATATCGACATATTATTTGATTGCGATTTTAGGAAATCAACTCGTTAAGTTGTCTGTGTTAGTTGACACAATATATGTAAATCGTTTAATTATTTAATATCACTCTGTAGTGTTAAATCTTTCAATTTATTACAACATTTGGGGTGACTCCTGGGTTTTATTCACGAAACAACACATTTACTATGCCCAGGTCTTAGTATGTCAACAATGTAGGAAGTCGTTCGTTTAAAAGGTGTCGCAACTATGATAATATTATACAATTATATACAGTAATAAATAATAATTAAATAGGTATTAAAAAAATATTAATTTGGAATCAGGTACCTAGGTACCATTATACGTCTTCACACATTCCCTGAGATCTAAAAGAACAATTATTTTTTTAGGTACACAGATTTCGTCTTTGGGTAGTTATTAATACTTATTATTTCAAGGTAAGAGGTAGGTACACATGGCTCCATGATAGGTATATTTATTTATAACGAATCAATTATTACTTAAGGGGACGCCGTACCATCATGTGTTGTCTCCGTCTAACAATTGCGTAACATAGCAAATTTATGCTCAACAGATCTCGTTTAGCTCCGCTAGTCTGAACATTAGAGTGAATCGACCTACCGGTATTATAAAACTTGACAAAAAGAACATTATGTGTGCTCTTGTGTTGATTTTTAACAATTGTTTAGTTTTTAAGCGAGTGATGGGCATTTTTAATTTACGCTACCTATATTATATACTCATAACTTGAAAAAAAATTGAACATACGAACACAGATTATGTTCTTATCATCAAACTTCGTAATAGGCCGATTCACTATAATTTTTAAACATGATCTGCTGAGCTTAAATTTGCTATGTCAAGCACTTGTAATGTCCTATTTGTTGTACACATGCGGGTATAGAGTCCTCTCGAGAGTATAAAACCAATACTAATTTCTTCTTATCTTTCCAATTAATATGTTTTTGTATTCACCACAATAGGTAGGTACCTAATATAAAAAAATCACTTTTTTAAATTTATTTTAAATTTGAATTATTTATATACTTTCTAGGCTAGAGGCTCTACGTTTTTTCTCAGAGGTTTTCAAACACTTTTCTCACGCACCATTAATGACAAAAAAATAAAACCAGGTATTCAAAATATCAATTGATATAAATTGACTATGAATGTATGAAACATTGAGTAGGTACATTAATAATTTTTTACATTTTACACATAGAAGTAACTAGAGGGGCTTGGGTGGCTTCCGCCCCCCCAGAATTTCTTTAAGCCACTTTACATTTTATTTATAATTTACTAATTTACTTACTTAACAAACGCTAGGGCTTGAGACCCCCTAAATTTAAAGTCTACTTATGCCTATGATTTTACAGTGTTTACTATTTACTATTTAGACAAACTAAAAAAAGAATATTAGATATTTAGATGCGTTACAAATATTAGTTGTAAACATATTAATGAAAGTTTTTTGTTACACAGAATATTTAAGAGAATATTTCTATCTAGGTACAGTAACAGTATATAATATATGTTTAAGGGGCATAAGAAAACAACCTATTTTGGGAGTCATTTTTCACGAACCTTCAATTTTTATAAACATATATACATTTTTGTGCTATATGAACTTGGTTTTTTTATGAACTATCATTTATTAAAATACTGTTAAATCCCAAAATACTTAACTTTAAATTTAATAAACATATTTATGTATACTATTATAAATGGTGTAACAGGAATATTTAACAAATTCCCATTACAAATGTTACTATAGTTTTGAATAAATAATTCTGTTGCATCCCGTATACTAGATCAGGAGTAATATTTGATATTAGCGTTGATATTAATTTCATAAAAAACTCGATTTCGTCGATCAGAAAATACTCAAATATTTTTAAAATTGTACAGTCTACATAAACTATAAACAACCGGTGAAATCATGTATTTACCATTTACCTACACCAAAAAAACAAAATATTTCTGGTTTTCAACAATTTTGTAACTGGTTTTCCGTCAAAATTCCCGTTTTCCTTTTTAATTTTTTGAAAAACAACTCTGAGCTAAGGCAGTCAGCTCTGATTAAGGATATTTAAAAATATTATTGCTATTATTAATTTATTTTTCTATTAGACATTAGTAATACAGTAGGTTGAATTAATTTTGGCCGAAAACACTGCATTTGACAATGTACTTGTGTGTATGAACTAAAATAGTTATAGTTATTATAAAAATGTCTAGTAGTTACCTACAATTTATAATTTGAATTAGAATAAAATATCTAAAATCGTTATTCTTCGTTTAAATATCTAATTTCGTCTAAGTTTTTACTAAAAATATCTATTAAAATAAATTGTGTTTGTAGATTATTTAAATATTTCGATTAAAGTATGAACTCTACCTACTCATGAGAAGTCTCAGTTTAAACTTTAACTATAAAAATTGAATATTAATTTATAAATTTACAACTACAAAATAATTTGCGAACGATCATCAATAGCTTTTACAAGTCTTGTCTAAATGTATAAATGCAAACTTAAAATGCTCTAAAAGTCATAGAAAATATATACTCTCTGACTCTACAGATAAGTGACAAATAATGATTGGTATAGGTTTCGAATGTACCTTCCTTTGAAGGCTATAAAGCTTGAAAATTGCATATAAGATTCCTTCAAAGTTGTGCTCATCGAAATTGTGTACCAAAAAACTCTTGGGCACAATTTTATTTTGTAAGAGTTCACATGTTTTCTGACAAATCACGAAAATTTAAAATTATATATTTTTTAGTTAATAATGCATAAGATTTTTAATTTGAAAGCGTACAGTCTTGAAAACTGCATGCAAAGTTCGTCATAAAATGATAAGTAATTATTAGGCGCTAGAATTATATTCTTTTGCATATTTTTTGGGGGGTCTATGCAGTCAGTAGATGGTTTGAATTTTTTATAAATCATGAAACGGGTTAATTACTGTCAAAAGTTTTTTTTTGCATATTTCAGAATATTTAGTATAATAAAGAATATTAGAGAATATATCGAGATATTCGATATTTATTGCTGCAGCTAAGTAAATAATATAAATTATATGTCCGATAATAGTGATATGATATTGATACATTATATGCGTATTATAACCATCGTATGATCATTATGGGGAACGTGGTTTGAAGATGATATTTTTAACTGTGATAATTTCCAAGGTTTAAAAAAAGTTATTGAAGAATTAAGTAGGTTAAGTCAAAAATCTCCTAGTCAGTTCCGTACTTAAATGTAAAACAGTTTTTTACTTAGAAACCATAGAAAACGATATAATATTCATTAAGGACTATTTTCTTGTTCTCGTATTTCGACGGACATTTCCCCAGCCCCCCCAATTTCAAAAATTAGCATAAAAACATAACTAATCGTTTGTAAGTCGTTTGTAAAGTTTTGTAAAAGCAAAACTTTCGTTTGTAAAGAAAACCAAAAAAAGTTATGCCCATTTAAGGGCGGGGGGGCTGGAGAAATGGGTGAATTCCGTGCAATTTGGGTAACCCAAACTTTTTTCGTCCCAATCGTTTGTACGTCGTTTGTAAAGTTTTGTAAAAGCAAAACTTTCGTTTGTAAAGAAAACCAAAAAAAGTTATGCTCATTACGGGCGGGGGGGCTGGAGAAATGGGTGAATTCCGTGCAATTTGGATAACCCAAACCTTTTAATTCTAAACAATTATTAAGAATAAATAGTTCTAAACGGTCTTAAGCGTAATGTTTTAGAATGAAATGTTACTGTTATAATACGTTCCACTGATACAATATAAATTATTATTGTGTCATACTAAAATTGTATTAAACTTATTACCACCTTTTTTTCGTTTTGTTGCAGTGATTAGTCTTATACAGTTGTCACATATTTCTTACAGTAGGTATATGTCCAGGCACGTACACAAAAAAAATTGACGTGGTGGTGGTGGGGGGGGGGTTATAGTATATTTTTGTGGGGAGGTCATAGTTGATTCATATGAATAAATTACACAACTATAAATTTTCGGGAAGAGGAAAAATTTAATTTTTTAAAAGTCAAAATTATTTTAAAAATGTTGAAATTTTTTCTATTTCTAAACGATATAACGAACGTTATATTGGGTATAATGGAAAAAACGCAGCGTCTTGCCCTTAGAAATATTATCACAATTCAATTTCATAATAGGTATTTTTACTCTAGAACCAAAATTATTAGAACTAAAATATCAATGCAAATAATATACAGTTCGTAAATCACATAAATCATGATCATTCATAAATAACTTTTTACAAATAACTTTCATTTAAACAAAATAACTAAGTTAAGTTACATTTTTTTATAAAAGGAAATAACTATGTTACCTACTAAGTTATTTTCTACATTCTATTTTTTTTTAAATAGTTAAGTTAAAAGTTATCAAAAAAAGTAACTTTAACTTAACTTTTAACTTTTTAACTAGTTACTGCCCAGCTTTGTAAATTACAAAAAAAAACTAAAATCGTTATTCATGGTTTTAGTACGTAATTTCGTCCAAATTTGAATTTAAAATGTCTGTAAAAAATAAACGTGTTTATATATTTTTTAGATTTATTGGTGACAGTATGAATTATTTATAAGAATTTTTGTCTTAAATTCTCAACCCTTAGTTATAAAAACTGAATATTTTATAATTATTTAATTACAACGAATGATAATTTTCGAGATTTTGATAAATTTTGTCAAAATTCGAAATTTAAAAACTTATAAAAAAAAAATCGTGCCTATGTATTAATTTTTCAACTACTATTGTAAAAATATATCAGGAACCCTGTATTAAAATTTCAAATTTTTTGGCGCAATAAAATTTTATTGATATTCTTTGAAGAACTAACGAACATTTTGGGTTTTCGCACAACTTTACAAACGACTTACAAACGTTTGGGACGAAAAAAGTTTGGGTTATCCAAATTGCACGGTATTCACCCATTTCTCCAGCCCCCCGCCATTAAATGGGCATAACTTTTTTTGGTTTTCTTTACAAACGAAAGTTTTGGGTTCGCACAACTTTACAAACGACGTACAAACGATTGGGACGAAAAAAGTTTGGGTTACCCAAATTGCACGGAATTCACCCATTTCTCCAGCCCCCCCGCCCTTAAATGGGCATAACTTTTTTTGGTTTTCTTTACAAACGAAAGTTTTGCTTTTACAAAACTTTACAAACGACTTACAAACGATTAGTTATGTTTTTATGCTAATTTTTGAAATTGGGGGGGCTGGGGAAATGTCCGTCGTATTTCGTAACATCCATCAAAAGTTTAGAAAAGTCTAATGTGTCCCTTAAATAATTTAATCAAATTTTTTTTAACATATATTATTTTTATTATGTGCCTATTTATTACGGTTTTTGTATTGTTTTGCATATTTTTTGCTTATTATTTTTTATTACATACCAATTTATATCCGGTTTTTGTATTATTTTGCATATAAACGCATATTTTTAGTCCAAGAGAATATATTAATAAAAAAGCATATATTTTGCATATTTTTTTATGATTTTTAAACAATATTGGAAGAATATTAGCATCATATTCTGGCTATTTTAAAAGAAATAATTCTGACCCCTAGTAATTATTAAAACAGCCTATAATTCTCAAAATACATAATATTATGAACAGTTTTCATTTACACCTATACACATTTCAAGTTCAAATGTTAACGAAATTGAATACCTAACCAAAAAAATAACAATTTTAGTTATAATTTATTTATTGGAGAGACTTGAAGCTTTTTGCCAATTCTTAGTCACGATGCCTTATATATATTATTATTTACTAATACACATAAGGACATTTTTAAAATATTAAATTTTATATAAACCTATTTAATTACCATGAATTTGACACGGTACGCTACAACAGCAATAGTTTAAAGTATTGTCTGGTCTACTTTCTACCTATAACTGGCAACGGGTAGCACACGATTCCGCACAATATACCTTTTTCCCCACCCGATTCCTCACTTTTCCGCTATACAAAAGATTTTTTTTATTTACCTTGAATTTAACACGATTCCGCATAAAAATTGTTGCGACGTTGCCAGTTAAAGGAAAAAAAAATATAATACTAAATAAAATAAATAACTAAAAATGTATATAGAAAAATGTATTTCAATTGTTCCCCTTAATATATGACTAATTTACAATAAACGAGAATAACATGGTAGTTTGGTTGTTATACAAAAATATTAAATATATAAATATTTAATGTAGTATTATAAAATAGATATAAATTGTTTTTATATAATATTCATTTTAAAACTCTTTAGTTGAAGTAAAACTAATATAATACAAAAATATTCAAATTACTTCAAATAAATAATGAAAAATTTACGTGATGAAATGAATAAATAAAATAGTTTAAAAAAAGTATAGTTTGTTAAAATTTTTTCCCTTGATATCGAGAGCCAGCTTGAGATAAAAATTGAATGATATCAATTTGATTGGATTTATACTTACTGTATGCATTCATGGTAAATACTAAATTCCATACGTTCTTTTTCTTTCTCGCTCAATATTTTCTGATCATTGTACAAAGTAATCGATCTGATTTTAATTTCAGTTTCCGACTGAAATGCCATCAAAACTTTTATAACTAAATAAATGTGTGGGTGAGGGTGGTAAAATTGGCCGTTATAATATGTGCGATGAAAGCTTTTAGAACCATTAGTTGTCTTACAAAAAGGTCCTACAAATGGTCCAAGCCCTTCCTTCGATTTGATAAATAAACATTTGGGCAAGGTGATATTTTGTTCCCCTCGGTGGATATTTTGGTCCATTTTGTGAACAATTTGATCCATTCAAAAAAAATAATAACGGAATAAAATGTACTAGTGTGACATTTTGTTCCCTTCGGTAGACTTTTTGTTCCATTTTGTGAACAATTTGATCCTTTCATAAAATGTAATAGTGGAACAAAATGTCGCACTAGGACATTTTGTCCCGTTTTAGGATTTTTTCTGATGTTTTGTGGAACAAAAAATTGCAGTGTTATTATTTTTTTTAATACGTAAAGTATGTTCTTTTAATATGTAGATTGGTATTTTATTTAAACTGGTGCCTAACGTTGGTTGAAATATATGAAAATAATAAAATATGTACTGACTATGGTGGCTCCGAGTGGTTTACCTAATTAATATTTAGTTATAGTATTTAAATATAAACACTTGATCGTTTTGTTTGACTCGGCTACAACTCGTTACTTTCAGTTAGTAGATGGACAGATGGTGGTGGCTAGGTTAGGTCTTTCTTTTTTTCTATGCAAAATAAAACTTATGAGTTATGGTATCCGATTAATTTCAGACCAATTGACTCTAATTATTAATTTCAAAGATTAAAATTAACGATAAACTGCTTAATATATTATTGGTAGGCAGTCTTGTAAAGTACTTGAGTAAAAGTATTTGAGTAAAAGTATTCAAATACTTTTTAAGTACTCAAATACGTATTCTAAATACATTTGAAAAAAGTACTTGGGTATAGTATTTGAATACTTTTTTGAATGTATCTGTATTTAAAATCAAATACTATTTTTAAATACTTTTTTCGTCTTACTTTGTTGCCA
The DNA here is from genome assembly GCA_027563435.1 of Nasonovia ribisnigri. NCBI lineage: Eukaryota > Metazoa > Arthropoda > Insecta > Hemiptera > Aphididae > Nasonovia > Nasonovia ribisnigri. The sequence goes on from JANEHU010001502.1 coordinate 18,881, forward strand.
AATTTAAATAAAATAATAAAAATTAGAAATTGTACAAGATTTTTATTTATAGATCGTTTATGGTGTGTTTTGGTACGTATATTGTAATATTTTTAGTGGTCTATACTAGGTAATGTGTATCCATTTAATTGAATGTATACAGTCCGTCGATTTCCTAATAATATTTCCTCCTTATTCTAATTAATTTAAGTAAAACTAGAGTGCTAAAATAAAAAAATAATTTAGTTGACTAATAATTCAATTTATCTATAAGGTCATTAGGCCAAGGTAAAAAGGTAAAACATATTTAAAAAAAAAAAAAAGTATTTGAATGTATTTGAAAGTATCTGTAAATACTTTTTAAAAGTATTTGTATTTGTACTTAAATACTTTTTTTTTCGAGTATTCAAATACGTATTTTAAATACTTTTGAAAAAAAGTATCTGTATCTGTACTTGAATACTTTTTAAAAGTATCTTTTACAAGACTGTTGGTAGGTAATAAAGGTGAACAAACAAAAATTTATCTACAATAATTCATACATACAAGTATAATACAACTATGCTACTTTACTGCATAAATTGAAAATAAGAATTTTCAATTAATTACTAAGCAATAAAAAAGATAACTGGAGTTAAACCAGTTAGGATAATATATTTTTTACGTGACCTTAATAATTAACATTAATTCTGAATAGATATTATTATATTAATATCGAAATCTAATCTTTTTGCATTGCACAGTAGTAGGTCCGCGATGCTTAAAATCTCTTCATAGACTTTACCGCCGCCTCCCACAACCCGCCAAAATGCGGCGAGCGGGGCGGTATGCACTTCCATTCGACGCCTTTATCCGCGAGAGCTGTTACAATTTCGTTTTGGTGATCCACGGACTGAAAAAATTGAAATATTTCTTTGAGTTGCCTTTGTGCTCCAATAAAGTTTGTAGCGTTGTCTGAATATATGACTGAACTTCGGCCTCGACGGTCAAAAAATCGGTTTAAAGCTTGTAAAAATGTTTTCGTTGTTAAATCACTAATCAATTCAATGTGAACCGCCTTCGTTGCAAAGCAAACAAATATTCCGATGTACCCCTTTGAACATGCCGCCTTTCTTCGTAAACTCGTTTTTATCATTATCGGACCAGCAAAGTCGATACCACAACGCGAAAACGGCCGACTCGGTGTTACTCTATCACGCGGTAGGTCACCCATAATCGGCTGCACGATAACTGGTTTTAATCTAAAACATGTTACGCATTTATGCACAGTATCACGCGCAATATTACGCGCCTTCAACGGCCAATACCGCTGCCGAATCGAGGCTACGAGCGCTTGTGGACCGCTATGCAAAAGTTGTACGTGCTCACGGCGAAATAATAGCCGTGTGTACGGACTATCACTGGCTAGGACTATCGGGTTTCGCTGATGTATGTCCAGGTATATTGCATTTTTTAATCGACCGCCGACGCGTAGAAGTTTTTCTTTATCGTAATATGGTCGTAATCTAAACAGCTTGCTTGTTGTGGCTACTTGTGTACTTCCGCTTAAAGCCTTTATTTCCTTGCCGAAGTGTTCTAGCTGCACCATTCTTATCAATGCGAGATTTGCGTATTCTAATTCGAATGCTTGCAATGGGCCGAAAATCATTTTTTTCTTTCGCCAGCGTAAACAATACGCCGTTATACGTATGATTTTACTTAACGAAGATCGTTCGGATAACAGTGGATAATTGCAATTCGCTGTACAAGTTAAACTGCACGTTTCTGCCGTCGTGTTGTTATCTTTCGCTTCGGGTATATTTGTGTCTGCCGCAGTATACGCTTTCGATTCGACATTTGGCCACGCTGTACTCTCCTCGCTGAGCCACGTGGGGCCATGCCACCAAATCGCATTTTCCTTTATACGTTTTGCCTCACAGCCACGTGATATAAGATCTGCCGGATTATCCAGCGTACTTACGTGTGACCATTCACTAAATAACGTCAAATCCTGCACCTCCCCGACCCTATGAGCTACAAAGGTCTTCCATCGGGTTGATGGTGATGATATCCATGCGAGTGTTACCTTCGAGTCGCTCCAGAATCGACGCTGACTTATAGGTAAATTTAATTTTGGGATTACTCGGCTTGCTAGCCGGGCTAATAGTAGTGCGGCACACAACTCCAAACGTGGTAGCGATATGACTTTCAATGGCGCCACTTTTGACTTTGCGCAAATTAAATTTACGACATTCTTTCCTACCAAATCAGTACTACGCAGATATAGGCAGGCTCCATACGCCTTTAAGGACGCATCTGCAAAGCCATGTACTTGAAATTCTATATTTATACCGTCGCATATTATTTTTCGTGGTATTGATATTTCGTTTAACTGTGACAGGCCGTCCCGACATTTAAGCCATTCGTTTTGAATGCTCTCCGGTAGTGGATCATCCCAACCAGCCTTTACCTGCCACAGGTTTTGCATTATTAACTTTGCATTTACTATTACTGGACCGAGCAGTCCTAACGGGTCAAATATGGTCGCGATTTCGGATAATATTTTTCGTTTTGTTGTTATTAGTTTATCATCTATTTGGCGTACGGTGTATAACAGCACATCATTATCTGAATTCCAATTTAGTCCTAATATCTTTGTTGACCTAGTATCGCCCACCGCCCGCACTCCGCCGCTGGTACATTGAACGTCTGCGATTAGGTCGCTATCATTAGACATCCATTTACGCAGTACCAAGCCCGCATTTTTCATAATTGTCGTAAGATTATCTCGTAATTTTAATGCTTCCGATTTATTCATGGCACCCCCTAAGTAATCGTCCATATAAAAATTTCTTACGATTGACAAACACGCATCGGGATAAATTTCGTCTTCAGCCTCTGCCAAATTTTCCAAACACGCCGTTGCCAAATATGATGCGGGAACTGTGCCGTACGTTAACGTATTAAGTTGATAATTCTGTATCGGTTGCGTTGAATTTGCTCGCCATAATACGCGTTGATAACTTCGATGATTTTCTGTGACTAAAATCTGGCGATACATTTTTTCTATATCCGCCGATAAAACGTAATTATACGTCCTGAAACGCGCTAATATATATAACAACTCGTCTTGAATCGCAGGCCCCTTCATTAAAATGTCATTAAGACTAATGCCAGTATTGGTTTTACACGATGCGTCAAACACTACGCGTAATTTTGTAGTAGTACTATTTTCATTACGGACTGCGTGATGCGGTATATAATATGACTCTCCGGCGCTGCCGTTATCATCTTCACCGATAATCTCCATATGCCCAAGTTTTTCATATTCAGACATAAAATTACAATATTCCGTCTTTAATTTCGGATCCCTCTGGAAACGCCTTTCCAACGATAACAGCCGACGCTTCGCTATCTCGTACGAGTTTCCTAATTTAGGTTTATTTTTTTTGAATGGTAAGTGTACGACAAACCTGCCACTACCGTTTCGTTTGACATTTTTGTCAAAATCATTTTTACATGCCTTTTCTTCCAAAGTGTATACCTTTTTTTCTCCATACTCCTCGAGCCTCCAAAATGTCGCAATTATCCTTTCCAAATCTGTCTCCGGAGTCTCACCCGTCAGTAAACATATCGCACTGGACGAGTGTTCATATTCGTATTTTTCCGGAAGTCTTAACGGACCTGAAACCACCCATCCCAAGCACGTCTCTTGGAACACCGGTCCCTCCGCTATTGGTTTAAGTCGTCCAGATTGCATTAAATCGAAAAAGTGATTGGCCCCAATTAATAAATCTATTTTCTGTGGTTTTAAAAATGATGGATCAGCCAACTGTATATCGTTAGGAATTACGTAATTTCCTTTAAACACTCTTGACGGTATATTTGTCGTTATGCGTTTTACGACCAAATACGATGTAGATAATGTGAACGCGTTATAATTGGACATGATCGTTGTATTCACTGTCGACGACACTGTCTGCGCGCTATCTCCGATTCCCGATAAGCTATGATTAATACGTTTTTTCTTTAATCCTAGCACTTGAACCATTTCTTCAGTGATTAAATTACTCTGCGACCCAGAGTCTAGTAATACCCGTCCGGGTACCAAATTACCTATCTCGTCACGCAATAATATTATCGCTGTCGCCAATAAAATACGATCGTCCAATATTACCGACGCGTGCGCACTTACGGACTTTGACTCTTCATCGCTCTTTCCTGCAATATTCAAACCAGCTGTTGTCGACTGAACCTGTATTTGTTC
>JANEHU010001503.1:0-16483 GCA_027563435.1 Nasonovia ribisnigri
CAACCAATGTCACTTATGTTTTTTTTTGTTTATTAAAGATCGAAAGCGTTTGACCAAATATTTTTATTAAAGTTCACAGTTGCCGTAGTCGTTATTTACGATGTCCGGACGGCGTTGGTCAAAAGGTCGTTGTGTATTTGTTTTTAGAGAGATCGGTGCGGCAGTGCGCTTGCGGTCTATTCTCGCTTGCGGGAAGAGAGAGTCGGTCCGGGCGGCAGCTAAGCCGGAACCGCCGGGCGAAGCCGATCGATTTGGAGGGGGGAGACCAACGCCCAACAGTACTGCTCGCGTCGTCCAGGAGGAAATCAATAAATTATATTGTGACGGCTGCGCCGCAGTGATAATAATATTAATGATAACGTAGCAGTATAATATATTGTTCTACTATAGTAATAGTTTGATCTGCATTTGCAGTTAATTTATTGTAATCGGTGAACTTGTCTTGTATTCTTAGTATTTGACGTTCGGAGTAATAATTTGTTCTAAGCATTATTTTATCGTAGCACAGTGTTAGTAGTTGTTGTTGTAGTTGTAGGAGCAAAAAGAGTTTATAATCTATATCAGCCGTGACTGTGAATATTAAGTTTAACATTATAGGTAAATTACATTAATTTTATTGTTGTTAAGTACCAACTAGTGTTTATGACATCATTGCAACGCAACTTTCTGTATACCCGTTGTAAGCGCAAAGTTCTGCACAATAGATTTATTATTATAGCTTGCACAGCCTCGAATAGTCTTTACCAATAGTGTGTATTAAACTGCTTGTGCAACAGCTAATATCAGGTACTTAAATTATCGGCTAATAGATTAACTATTTGTATATACACCATCTCAAATAGCTGAAGTTGATCTATTATTGTATACGATTGTTTTAATATTACTATAATAATTCAATGTATTATTATAGGTAGCGATAGCTGGGCTGTCCAGGCACCGTGAAATTTGTGAGTTATTTTGATTATAATTATTATTGTTATTATGCCTATTGTAATAGTATATGTGAAACACCTTTTAGTGGTAGTTCTCTTATATAGTACAAAACGAATAGGCCATATCCCTATACTAAACATCTAAGCTTTACACTCTATACTATAGACTATTACAATATATTACAATATATTAAATATTCATAGAGGGTAATGTCAATATATATATATACTAAACATATTATCAATTATCATAATATAATATATTGTGTGTAGAGGTAGACTGTAGAGTAAATTTTGTTCACTTCTACCATGCATTCTTAATAAAATGACTTTAATATCATTGAACAATATCGGTTCTATATTTTCCTGTAGGTTTTAGTTTCTAAATTAGACGTTAACATAATTTGTATTTTTGTTTATTTTAAATATCCATTAAAAATTATAACAATTTTTGTTTCTACCTAGATCATAATTTACGTATTCTTCATACTCATCATTATGTAACACTATAATACCAAACTGTAAAATACAAATCGGTTATTACCGATGAAAAATATTATAGACCTATTAACTTGTTTTATTTTAATTTTTCTATGTAATATAAAAAATTTTGATTTTGATATTACTTTTTATTACAAAGAGGATTCCAAAAAGTTGGTATCAATCATTAGAATTGATTTTGAAATTGATTTTAGGACCAGATTTTAGTTTTAAGTTTTCCAATTATCTGACCTCTTATAGGTACTATTAGCAATGGAGAATACGGCGCAAATTCCGGAACCAGCTGAATACGTGTATAAAAAATCGTTGTTTAAGGAGACATACGAAGTACTACGATCATTACGCAGGTAAGTGTAAGTAATTTGAAGTGCTAGATAATATATTAGTAACTCATTTTTGTTTTTAGAGATGAGATTTTTTGTGATATTAAACTAGAAACAGAGGATGGAGGAGTTATATTCTGTCATAAAGTGGTTCTTGCATCGGCTAGTCCATATTTCCGTGCGATGTTCACACATTTTGCGGAGAAGAATCAAGATCATGTTGTCATCAGAGGTTTAGATAATAGTACCTTACAGCTTTTAATCGACTTTGTTTATTCTGGGGAAATCACGCTCACCGAAAAAAATGTACAGGTAATAATAAATAATGATGTTTTTTTTTAATTATAGAAGACAAAACTATTTAAATCGGCTTTTGTTTATTTCTAAAGGTTTTGTTATCAGCATCGAATCTTTTGCAATTACAAGATGTCAAAAAGGCATGCTGTAATTTTCTACAGGCAAAACTGTGTCCCACCAACGTTATTGGTGTCATTGCTACAGCTGATTTACATAGCTGTTTGGAATTGTTAAATACTTCAGAGCAATATATCCTACATCACTTTTCGTATGAAATTATTATTATGATTCTATAAGGAAATTGTATTAATTATCGGTGTATTTTCATACTTAGAGAGGTGGTAGAAGGGGATGAATTTCTATACTTATCATTCGAACAAATGGTTAAGTTGATCGGCAGTAATAAACTTAGAGTTCCATCTGAAGAAAAAGTAGGCAGACTAAAATTTACTTTTGTTATATTTTAGGCTTTATTATCCGACAAGGAAAAATTAAGTAACCTACTTAGGTACATCTATTATATAGTATAACTAGTTAACAATAATATTGATTTTTTCAGGTGTTTGAAAGTGTTATTCGATGGGTAAATCATGATTTGAGTTCCAGAAAATGTGTTTTGCCCCAATTGATGGAACATATACGTTTACCATTAACATCAAGACACTACATATTTGAAAAAGTAGCCGCAGAACCTCTTATTAATAATTGTGTTCTTTGTAAGTTTTTTCTTTTAATATAATCTCTTGTGAAATAATTAACATTTTATACTTATACTTATATACGTTTTAAAGGTAAAGATTATGTAATCGAAGCATTAAATTTTCTTTTTTTTAACCCGGAAGAGCTTATCAAAATTTCAAATAATAACAGGACTAAACCTAGACAACCTAGTGGTGCACATAAAGTATGATTCCGTTATAATTTATTTATATTTCCAATATATTTAATGATTTATTTGTCACAGGGTATTTTAGTGGTTGGTGGATTAGGGACCGGTCAAGCATTATTAGATAGTACAGAATGTTATGACCCAAAAACCAACCAATGGCAGTCTGGACCAAAAATGATTTCACCAATTTGTGGTCATGGTCTAGCTGTAATAAATGATAATTTTGTGTTTTCAATCGGTAGTGTTGTGAATAAAATATCTGTGCATGTGCTAGATTTACATTCAGAATCACCTTGTTGGAAACCATCCGTTAACATGTTAGTGAGACGAGAACTCTTTGGAGTTGGTGTGATAAATAATAGTATATATGCCGTAAGTTAAATTGATATATTATACTACTTATTACCTTACTAGTAATTTATGTTATAATGTACGTACGAATAAATTCAAGGTTGGCGGCATTGATGTAAATCACATTTTAAACAGCGCTGAAGTTTATGACTACATAACTCATGAATGGCGTATGATATCTAGTATGTCTACTGCAAGAAGTCGCTTTGGGATCGGAGTACTGAATAACCTTTTATATGCGGTAAACCAATATTTCATTTTATGATTTTAAATTTGTAATAATTGATTGAGAGTAAATAGCGGCTGCTGCCACTATTACTCGGATGGGTGACCACCCGGGTTTTTAGTGCGCAAAAACCTTCCCACACATACACGTGTTGCCAACCAATTGTAGCAACCAAACCAACCATCCATAAGTACATAACATATGTAACCCATATGTAAATGGTGATAGTTTCCGGGCTTTAGGCAAATAAAAAATAAATAAATATGATTTCAATCACTTTTATTGGCAAATGGTATGCAGAAATATTGTGTTCTAGAGATTTTTTTTCTAAGAAAAGTGAATTTTATTCCTCTAGTTGTACCTAGTTGTCCACAAGTATTTTATATCAGTGTATAATTGTGTAGGTAGGAGGTTTTGGTGTATCAACGCAGAGAATAAAGTCAGTCGAATGTTATCATCCTACTCTTGATGAATGGACACCAGTCGCAGAACTTTGTGTAGGTCGCAGTTCTGTGGGTGTTGGCACTTTAGATGGTGTACTGTATGCTGTAGGTGGTCATGATGGATCACTTACGCTCAAGAGTGTTGAAGCATACAGACCAAGTACAGGAGTTTGGGAAAGTGTTGCAGACATGCATTTGTGTCGATACGGAGCAGGTTAACTACTGGTTTTTTAATTCTTATTTTTCATGAAGTATTTGCAATAAAATTTTACTTTTCAATATAGGAGTAGCTGCATTCGACGGATTATTGTATGCCATCGGTGGTAACGACGGATCGTCCATTCTGGATTCTGTAGAATGTTACAACCCAAACACAAATGTTTGGACTATAGTCACAAGGTCAATGAATGTCTCGCGAGCTTATCCAGCAGTAGTAGCCATTGATTGTTAATATTTTTTAAAATTTGTTAGTATTCATGGTTTTTTTTTTTTTAAACAATTTATACATATTTTCTTATATATTATATAGGTATTGTCAATGTATATATATTATTCATATCATATAATATATTGCGTGTAGAGTAAATTTTGTTCACATCTATCATGCGTTCTCAATAAAATGACTTTAATATTATTGAACAATAACGGTTCTATATTTTCCTGTAGGTTATAGTTCCTAAATTAGACGTTAACATAATTTATATTTTTGTTTATTTTAAATATCCATTAAAAATTATAATAATTTTAATTTCTACCTAGATCATAATTTACGTTTTCTGCATGCTCGTAATTATGCAGCACTATAATACCAAACGGTAAAATACAAATTGGTTATTACCGATGAACAATATTAAAGACCTGATAACTTTTGTTTTATTTTAATTTTTTTAAGTAATATAAAAAATATCGATTTTGGTTGAAATTGGTTATTACTAGATAAAAATAAAGATAATGAAAATTTTCATAGCGTCTTCCAAATTGGAAGGGTTTCTAGATTTTATGATATTTCGGATGCTATCTGGTAATCCTTCAATGTAAGTGGTTAAAGTAGTTTCTTTGATATAGTCGTGCACTGCTTTAGCGTCTGCTATTGTTCTTTTGCTTGTACTGACATTACACAGCTCATGTAGTAATTTCTCGACTCTTGAAGAATATTCTTGAATAGTCTCTCCTGATTTAAATCGGGTTGTGGACAATTCTAGTTGAAGATAACCCGGAGTTCGTTTAGTGCAAAACATATCTGTTAATAACTCCCTAAGTGAGTCCCATGATTTGACCTCTCGATGTTGTGTTATCGCAAAAGCTATGGCTGATTATGAGTGATAGCTTGTCGCAATGTAAACACCATAGTTGCTCTCGTGACGTTCCTAGACGTTCAGCGCTCCCACTCCGTTGGTTTGACCCAAGGTTTATAGATACTACAGGTTGCCTCATAGTCATGTAAACAAACTCAAATCAGTCATGGTATGGTACATTTCAATAATTTATAATAACAATGCATAAAATTACAAGAGAATATTAATTGATATTTTTTACAGACTATAATATTATAAAATGCTACTAATAATACAAATTATTTTAAGATAGGATGTTTGACATAATTTTTAAGCCATAAATTATAAAAAATTCAGTCAAAGTAAAGTATATTTAAATTTGTTATACTTAATAACAATAAAAATAATAATTGAAAAATGCTTATCATAATACATATTTGCTAATGACTTAATAATAAAAAAAAAATTGTTACAGAATAGTTAATTTAAAACTAGTGTTACATAATAATAAGTATAAAGTTCTGATAAAAATAAAATATTAAAATTTAAAAACCAATATTATGCCCTATGTCATCAGCCTTTTAAGTTTTTTCATTTTCTGTAATTGTGCTTAAGGCAAAAGTGAAAACCGTAAATTCCAAGTAAAAGCGAACAACAACCTATCACACGAATTTACACAAGAAAATGGGGTACCTCAAGGTTCGGCTCTCTCAGTAACTCTCTTCTTAATATCAATTAACGACATAGTTCAAAATTGTAAACTACCTGTAAAATGCAATATGTTTGCAGACGACTTTAATTTCTGGTGCAGAAGTAATAATATTGAAACAGTAAAAAACCTATTACAAATAACTACCAACAACATTGAAACATGGGCAAATAAAACAGGATTCAACTTCTCACCAGGAAAGTCAATATGTACAATCTTTACAAAAAAAAGAGCAAAAGATATCGTAATCAATTTAAACGGTGCCACAATAACCAATAAAAACACAACAAAAATGCTAGGAGTAATATTCGATAGACGCCAAACCTGGTCCCCCTACATAAAATATCTAAAAAAATTAACAACCAACTCATTAAAAATAATTAAAATTCTATCCCACACCTCATGGGGCAGTGAATCCAAGTCGCTCCTGAAAATATTCAATGCAATCATCCAAGCCAAAATTAATTATGGCGCAATTCTATACAGAACAGCAGCCGATTCAACTCTAAAACTGATCGACACAGTAAACAATATTGGATTAAGACTGTCAATAGGAGCCTTCAAAAGCAGCCCTATTCTCAGCATTTATAACTTAGCTGGTGAATCCCCTCCTTTATTGAAAAGAACAGAACTATTCATAAAATATATAGCAAGACTATCCAGACTCAACAAAGGTAAAAATAGTGACGTAAATGACGAAATAACCAAGCTAACCAACGAAAAGGCAGCAATCCCAACTAAAATTATCCACAGAGAACTCAATAACACTCCCCCATGGGATTACTCCTATGTAATCAAAACCGAACTAAATGCCCTTTCTAAACAAAACACAACTCCTGAGATATTTAGAAGCCATGTCTACAGTATCCTTGATGACTTCAAGAATCACCAAAAAATTTATACCGATGCTTCAAAGGGAAATGAAGGTGTCGGTATTGCCATCGCACTTGAAAATACTAATATAACATTCAAACTTCCAAATGAGTGCTCAATATTTTCAGCTGAAGCTATAGCCATTCTAAAAGCCATTGAAACCATCAAAACCATTAAACACACAAAGTTTGTAATCCTTAGTGACTCCCTAAGCGCCATAAAGAACATTAAAAACAAAAACAACCCAAATGATATCTCAGTCCTCATCCAAAACCAACTTGATGAAGCCAAAACAAATAAAAAACAAATATCAATAATTTGGATCTCTGGACATACCGGCATCGCAGGCAATGAAATCGCGGACAAATACGCTAAACTCGCCGCATCCAACACAGACACAACCAAACTAAACATCTCCTTATATGACGACATAAAAAAGGCAGTCAAAACACAAATAAGGAAAAAATGGCATTTACTCTGGAACGATCAAGATACAAAACTAAACCAGATAAAAAGAACAACATTTAGATGGGAAAATCATGAATTAAACCGAAAAGAAGAAACCACTATTAATCGACTTAGAATTGGGCACTCCAGATTAACACATGGATACCTCATGGCAAAAGAAGATCCTCCCACATGTGAAGGATGTGGGACTTCCCTCACCATCAAGCACATACTAACGGAATGCCAGCTCTATCAACAGGAACGAATAAACCTCAACATTACAGAAACACTAGATTCACTACTCGGTCCTGATCCCGCTCAAAACAGGAAAATACTTAATTTTTTAAAATCAATTAATTTAATAGACCAAATATAATGTAAATTTAATTATGTAACAAAAGTATCCAAAAAAAAACACTGTAACTAATGGCCTATGATGCCGGGTTGTAAATAATAGATCAATAAAAAAAAAAAAAAAAAAGTGAAAAGGCTAAAGAATAAAAGAAAGCATGCTATCCATATTCCATGCTTTTAATGCTTTTCATAGTGTACGACGATTACGTCACGGCGCAAAATACCCCCACTCCTATTTTTTCAATATTTCTTAAATGAGGCAACCTTTAGTATCTATAAACCTTGGGTTTGACCCACTCTGATTGTCACGGTCAAGGATAACGATGGCGGCGTTGACGACGACAGCGACTCATAACTGAAGATAAATGAGCATCACAATCGAAACGATTTTAATATCGATGTTATGTATCGATATTATCGTATATCGGGTTTTTTTTATCGATGTTGACGGTTGTAATGCTGCACTCGGAAATTTTGTTGACGTTGCGTAATACACTACACAGGATGTACTACGCTACGTATAAAGACACCATAATATGAATGATGTATAGACAATAGACGTATATAATTATACGTATATTGTATAGATACGTATTTGTTACGTGTATAATATTAAAATGTATATAAATTGACGACTGTGTCACCTGAGTAAAAGACAGACTTCGTTGTGTTAGAATACTCCTAAAGGGTACCGCTGCCACCAGTTGTTATATACTCTTTCAGTTAAGGCCGAAAAGTATATTTGTTGTAAAAGAGTTCGTTCACTTACGGGTTGTATTTCAAAACACTACACAAAATCTGTTTAACTTAAAAAAAATATTTTATTAATTATTTCATTATAAGAATATTTTGTACGACACAGTATTGTACGAATCGGCTACTTGTTCACGACTGACTCTTGCTTATTCTACGTTCTTGTCTTGGCGACGCAGTCCCTTACAAAAAAAATAAACATATTGCTTACATTACTATATTATTGTCTAATATGCTTACTAATCTATAGTGTGCGCAAAGGTTCTTAACAATACCATCTAAAAAATAGAAGGCATTTCAAAACCAATGTTCTTCATGTAGTTACTGCTATTATTCACTGAAACCGCTAACAGTTATTAGAAATCCGGGAGAACTATACTCACCGCATTCGATACATGGTCTTGATGAGACGTCTCGCAACCATAGTATCTATAGCCGTTACTACCGATGAAAAATATTAAAGATCTGTTAACTTTTGTTTTATTTTAATTTTATTAAATAATATAAAAAATATCGATTTTGTAATAACTTTTTATTACAAAGAGGATTCCAAACAGTTGATATCAATAATGTGAATTGATTTCGAATTTGATTTTAGGATCATATTTTAGTTTTAAGTTTTCCAAGTGTCGGACTTATTATTCTATTAGCAATGCAGAATACGAAGCAAATTCTGGAACCATCTAAATACGATTATAAGAAATCGTCGTATGTAGAGATATATCGAGTATTACAATCCTTGTTGTACAAACCTTGTGTATTTTTTTTCATATTTACAATACTATTTTAGAATATATTATGGGTAACATTGTTGTGTGCAAAATAGTCTTTTTATGCCAATTCGTTTTGCATTTTTTATAATACCTCCTTGTATACATTATTTTTTGGTGTTTCCTTCGGGAAGCAGTATTACCAGACTACCAGAAGAGCTTATACGTGAGCAGGAAACGTATAATTGGCCATGGGAGAAGTTATTCCTTAAATCCACTTCTACCACTTCCAAAGACTGTCTTTGCTCTTTGTTAATTGTCATAGCAAAACATACCTTAACGGGAAACTGTAGCCGTTTGAATTAAAAGTGGTAGTCAGATGGAATCGAAGATACTCTTGGTAGAAAACTGTTTCTCCCATACCGCAGCCTGTAAAGATAGTTGCTTTAATTAGATTTTTATGTAAGGTCTTAACCCGAAGTCGTGTGCTATTACAAAGTTTTGGAGATTTAAGGTTACGCAATAGCATTATTGGAGCTCCAATTTTTAAACATAGATTGTATGGTGGAATTCCTGGTGTAAAAGAACTCTACAGGATAATGAAATACATCATCTAACTCCACAACAGAGTCCACAGATGGATATTTATCCATTTTAGTAGGAAGCTGGTCCAATAACGAATCGTTGATGCTTACTGGAGTGTCATTCTTTGGTGTAATAATGGCTCATTTGTTAAGCCAATTAAGGTTTTCTGAATTTAAAATATTTAAATTTGGATAAATTTGCTCACTCAAACTTTTTAGATCCTTAACGTCTGCAAAAAAATTGTTTGGAATGTTCACTTTCCTATCATCATCTTCGTGTAAATCTCCATTTCCTATTTGAAGGAGTAAGTTGGAAAATTCCTCTGCCTCAAGATCTTCTTTTAGGTACACTCTCATGTTGACTCTTAAGGATTTGACATGGTTCTTAGGTCATCGGCGGGATGCTTTCGGCAGGCCCTTACCTTATCAGCACGATTTCCTCAAGGAACAACAGGTAGTGTTTGTCTGAAGTCCTCAGCTAGTAAGACTGTCATCCCACCCATTAGGTGTTTACTACACCTGATGTCCTGGAGAGTTCTATTCAATGCGTCTACTCCTCCCTTTTGAGCCATGGTGACTTCATCCCAAACAATTAACTTGCATTACTCAAGTACATGTGCTGCATCACTTTGCTTTGAAATATTGCATAAAGGAGTTTCGGTAAAATTTAAGTTAATTTGAAATTAAAAAGCAGAGTGAGCGGTCTTTCCACCATCCAACAAAGTAGCTACTATTCCAGAGGAAGCGACAGAAATCGCTATTTTTTTGTGCATTTTTACGCTAGCAAGCAACAGATTCATTAAAAACATTTCTCCTGTGCACCAGGAGCATCCGAGAAAAAAACTCGTCCAAAATTTGATTCAATGCTTCTTATGACTTCGTAATAAACATGTCTTTGTTCAGGATCAAGTTTCGTTATGCTGTGAATAACTGATTTAGAAAGCTGTTCTACGTCATAAGACAGTTCTCTCAGATGATCACGATTGACAATTAATTCACTCGCATCATGAGACGGTGAAGAAAGTCCAAACTGATGAAGTGATTGGTTTCCCATCGGAAACACGACCTGCTCTAGCAGCACTGAACATTTTTTGTGAACAACGTTCATAACGGTTTCAATATCAATCTCTTGGTAATCATTTACCAGTTGTCTTTTCACATCTTCTGACATACTGTCCTTATGTTTTCCCAAAGTTTTAACGGGTCAGCTAACTGACAAAACACTAACAATACAGCAAATAGATTATGAATTTTTTGTGGGTGAAGTGTAGTCCACCGTCGAATGACGTTCAAAGTTTAGGTATTGGTGTACAATGTAGAAACACCAGTCTCCTCGGAGGCGTGGGTTCGAATACCACCGCTGCCACCAATGAAGTGTAGTCCACCGTCGAATGACGTTCAAAGTTTGGGTATTGGTGTACAATGTAGAAACACGAGGATTAAATAGATGTATACTTATCAATTTATTGAATTAAACACGGTATAGAATATAAATGAATAAAATATTAACACTGATAAATTAATACTATGAGAGGCTCTGATTAAAATATACGTGACGCTCTGTAATAAAACTTAAAAGATGCTTTGCAGAGTAACGCTGGTGTCGTTCACTCTTCTCATCAGACTTGACTCCACTCGACTGATCCTTGGGCACCGACCGGGCCCGTCGCCCAATCTCTTGGTAATCATTTACCAGTTGTCTTTTCACATCTTCTGACATACTGTCCTTATGTTTTCCCAAAGTTTTAACGGGTCAGCTAACTGACAAAACACTAACAATACAGCAAATAGATTATGAATTTTTTGTGGGGAATCAGGAATAGGGGCTTCTTCTAGAGGTTGGTTCTAATGAGCGTCATCTTCCAATAGCCCCAGAGATTGGCAGGTAGATTGAGAAGATGGATGAACCACTCCTGACACTATTTCGAGATTATTAAAGCAAGTAGGTCCACGCACTTCATGAAGTAAGAGTCGCAAGTAATAGCATTGAGCATTGTTAGGGTGTACAGTATAGACTCTACCGATCATATGATCTTGTTAAAATAATATTGGCAGTAATCATTAACTATACCAAAATGAACTATTTCCTTAAATAAATTATTCTAAAACGAATATTTTATTTGAGTTATGCCAAAACGTAGTATTACACTATTACCTGAGTTTTATTTTCAATATATGTACGTAAAAAATCATCAATTAATCTGCCTTAAAATTCAATAATATACATTTTATTAATTAGGTAGGTACACAAAAAATAGAAAACAAATAAATATGCAAATTTTAATTTAAAGAAAAATACTGACCATATTATTATGTTCTTAATTATAATAATCCAAAATAAGTAAATAGGTATATAATATTATAATTAATAGGTTCTAATATACTCTTATTTTAAATAAATAAGGGGATTATTCAACATCAAGATTGTACAGATTGTTTTTATTTTACAAACGTTGTCAAATACTACAACTTTACAGTTGTCAGTATAATTAAAAAAATCTAACACTCATTCCACATTCACTGAGGTAATAGGTTTATTATATTAATAATATAAATAATATATATCTAATGCAGTAAAATATTATAATATTTATTTATGATTAGAATAAATTGTAATATTTTAGTAGTTGCCGGTGGTAAATATGTCTTAATGTATTATCTTCTATACAACTATGGGCACTATGTTTGAATCAGTCTTGAAGGTTCTTTCTTATGGATACTATAATAACACATAAAATATGACTTATTGGAAATGGGTGGAAACTCTTAAATGAAATTTAGTACCTACAGCATCGTAATTGAAACAAATACTATTAATACAAATACAATTAAATCATTAATTACAATACATTAAATCTAGACTATAACTATACATAAATAGAACTGAACAAATTACAAAATGGAGAACATAAGCTGATTCCGAACTTCGATTTTTGCTTAAATATTTAATTACTTTAAACTTGTTTTTAAATAAAAATATAAAGATATTCTTGTGCACGGTTTATTTCTCCTTTAATAGAAATTTGATAGAAAATAAATGTTTGTCTAATATTAACTATAAGTCTATAACAGTAGAACCAAACTATAGTAAAAATTAGGTAAATTGAATTACTATGTTGCGCATGTATGACAGAACCAACAATTAATGTGAGTGGTGTCCTCTTAATGAATATCATATGGCCAGGGCTCATAACCACAAATTAAGATATTAGTACCTACCTATATTCGTGCTCATAACTTATAGCTTTAAAAAAGGTTGTTTAAGCGCAATAATATGTTCGTAAAAACATTTATATAAGGATTAAATATGCACTAAAAATTAAAAAATACAAAAATATATACTATGTATAAAATAAAATAATAATATTATATCAGATTTATTTATTGTGTGCTTGTGTCGCGGTAATAAAATGTTTTGAAGACAACAGGTCCGAAATATTGACAATAAAGCAAAATAGAATTCAAACAATGAAATATCCAAAAATAAGCAAAATATAATTTTGTATTTACCTTTTTGGTTTTTTGAAACAAATCGATAGCTTAGTTTACCTAACCTATACTAGTTTACATAGAAATCTCAAGGATCTCTCTCAAAAAAAATATGCAAATACTAGAAATTATGAGGCATGAGCTCTGCATATGAGTATATGACATATTTGTTCCTTGTTGGTTGAACTATTAGATTTGACTACCAACAGTTTATAAATAAAACAACATTTAGAACTGGCAAATATATTTATACAAAGATTATTTGTTATACTTTATCAAAAATATTATGTTTTATCAAATCATGCTTTATAGTAGCTAGTCAGTAATTTTCTTAACATTTGAGCTGTTTTTTACTATTATCATGGACAGTCCCATCAAATAACTCTTAAAATAAGTAAGGATTTTTACAATAAGTATTTTTTTCATATAAAAATGTTATTTTTCTTACTAGTATATATGAATGCATTAGTTCATACAAATAGGCAATAAATCATTAATTTGATTTTTTTTTTGCTAGTGAATAACCTGAAAAAAAAATAATACAGAATAATGTAGACTACACTAGAATAACAGTAATAGTGTCTCAATATTGTAAACAATTTAAAAATGTTAACAATTGAAATGCGTAGGTACAAGTAAGATAAGAATTTAATCTAAGAATTAAGTTATTAGGTAAGTGTAAAACACGTAAAATGCAGATAACTAATACATTTATTATTTTATTTTTATTTTTTTTGGTACCTATTATTAAAATAATAATCTTTAACAAACAAAAATATTTTTCACTTTTTCTATCTCAATAGCAACATAATGAAATAACGGCATACATTTAGTTAATGCGATGGAAAAATTAAATTGAGTAAATATAACATTTTACTATCTACTGTAATATAACGTATCTATATTGGTTATTGATATTTAGTTTATTGTAATAAAATGATTCAACGATACAAATAAAGGGTACCTTCAACTATAAAGAAAACTCATAAGGTATATTTTATTTTTTTAACATTTTGGATTCAAGATACATCTATGGGTACATTACATATTACAACAATGATTGAACGATTTAATCCAAATTTGACAATACAATACTATAAACATAAAAATAATATATATATATATACAAATATATAACCAATGATCCCCGTGAATATAATGGATAATTATTATTATAATATAAGCGTATTATAATCTTTGTAATAACCATTCATCACGTCTTCATTAGTTAAATATTTGCATACGCTATCAGCACAATATAATTTAGTATTCAAATTTCAAATCCTATAATAATACGGAATATACAACTTACAAACAATTAACCACACAAAATTATTCCTGGACACTAATTATTAGAACTGGTTCACAGTTGAAAATGATTTATTCTGTTATTCGCAAAGTCAATTTATGACGGTAACTAGGGACATCCGAATTCTAAATATTATGTATATTCAGCAATAAGCACACCGAAATTAGTAGGTAAATAAAAGTATTTCGTTTACTTAATCGCAAACACGATTAAAAACACCAAACACCAGCCATCACGGCCATACAAAAATTAATGTTTATTTTATTTTGATATTATACATATTTTGTAGTAATATCAGAAATTAAGTAATGTTACAGTTTATTTTTTTTTTATTGATCTTTTAAAGCCCGGCCACTGCGGCCATTAGCTGTTTGTAGGTTTTTTAACACGGAGGGGGGGGGGGGCAGAATGTTTGGCAAAATTTTGATTAGGCACCCGTAGGTTTCTGCCATGCCCGGGCGGGTCGATTACGGCCTCTCCCTGCAGACACCGTGACTGCCCAAAGTGCCGCTCGCAACCGAGGTTCGAAACGGTGACGGTGTGCGTTGCAACCGACGCGTTAATCCCCTCGGCCACTCCGTCCACCATCAGTATGTTGTAGAGGTGTCAGTGTCGTAGGCGTACCGGCTACCTCCAACCAATGTCACTAATGTTTTTTTTGTTCATTAAAAAGATCGATAGCGTTTGACGAAATATTTTTATCAAAGTTCACAGTCGCCGTAGGCGTTGTATACGACGTGCGGACGGCGTCGGTCAAGAGGTTGTCGTGTAATTTATAGTTTTCGGAGAGATCGGTGCGGCGGTGCGCATGCGCTCAGTCGCGTAGTCGCGGGAAAAGAGAGTCGGTTCGGGCGGCGGGCGGCGGCTGAGCCGTAGCCGCCGGGCGAAGCCGATCGTCGATTTGGAGGGAGTAGACCAACGCCCAACGGTACTGCTCGCGTCTTCCGGTAGGAAATCGTATTGTGACGGCTGCGCATAAATCGTAGCATAAATGTATTGTTATATAATATTATTCTATGGTTGTACCTATAGTTCGATGTGCATTCGCGGTTAATTTGTTGTATTCGGTGAACTCGTCTTGTTTTCGTAGTATTTGACGTTCGGAGTAATAATTTGTTCGGAGCATCATTTTATCGTTGCGATCGATTATCGTAGCACAGTGTTAGTAGTTGTTGTTGTAGTTGTAGGAGCAAAAAGCGTTTATTATCTATACATATAAGCCGAGACTGTGAACATCAAGTTTGACATTATAGGTAAATTACATTGATTTTGTTGTTGTTAAGTACAAACTAGTGTTTATGACATCATTGCGACGCAAATTTTTGTAAAACGAAGTTCTGCACGAAAGATTTATTATTATAGCTTGCACAGCCTCAAATAGCCTTTACCAATAGTGTGTATTAAACTGCTTGTGCAACAGCTAATATCAGGTACTTAAATTATCGGCTAATGGTTTAACTATTTGCATTTGTACCATCTCTAATAGCTGAGGTTGATTTATTAATGTATATGATTGTTTTAATATTGTTATAGGTAGCGATAGCTGGCCTGTCCGGGAACCGTGAAATTTGTGAGCTATTTTGATTATAATTATTATTATTATGCATATTGTAATAGTATAATATGTGAAACACCTTTTAGTGTTGTTCCCTTATATAGTACAAAACGGATAGACCATATCCCTATAATACTAAACACCTACGCTGTATACTCTATCCTATAGACTATTACAATATATTACAATATATTCAATATTCATAGAGGGTAATGTCAATATATATGTTACGGGCAAGGTGAGGTAGTTGGGCATTGTGCACAGTGCCCGGACATTGTGTACAATACCCAATTTTAGTGGTTAAAGTGAAAATAAAACACATTGCTCGGACATTGTGTACAATGACCGAATCCTTGAAGGGCAATGTATGCTACCATGTTTAAAACAATACAATTAAATAAATTTAATACAATATAATAATAAATATTAAATTAACTAATTAATTATTATTTATTAGATGAATA
>JANEHU010001504.1:0-17393 GCA_027563435.1 Nasonovia ribisnigri
TAATATTTTTAAAAATTTAAAAATTTAAAATATAACAAAGTATTAATATTATGTTAAACCATATATTGATAGATTAATTTATTAACTAATGTAGCTATATTAAGAACATTATATCAATATTATTATCAATATTATTACTATGTGTTTTAAACACATTAACTATAATCATAGAACAATAATATACCATGTCACCATTAACTATATACCACTTGGCGCTTGAGCACAAAACATGTTATAATATAATATGATTTAATAATATTATGATACTTATAATCAAACCATAACCGTGTTCACAACAAAAATGGAATACACTTGTATTTCTTATCTAAAGTCTGTGATTATCTTTACTATTTTACATTTATGAATACAAAATTATAAAATTAATAATTTTTATTGTTATTTGTTATCATAGATTTATCTTGAATTATATAAATTTAAAAATTTCTGTGCAATGTAATGGCCTATGGGTCTATGGCCAACCAAAAAAAGAAAGGATTTCGGGGTGGGCACGTGCCCCCAGTGCCCCCCTGGCTACGGCACTGGCTTGACCGTAATGAGCGTTCCGTGAATAAGGCATGGAGGATCTTCCTTGGCCGCATGTGGATGTGGCCCATATACCGAGGAGACCAAAATATAATAATATAGCCTCGTCCCTTCTAGTCATCGTTTGGTTTGGGCCATAGTTATAATATAATATACGTCGTAATATTATTACTATGCACTAGCAATATTACTTAAATTATATTAAATTAAAACATCCAATTATAATGATAATACTTTATTGCGCTTGCTCGTCATATTAAATGTAAAATATTTGAAAAAAAAAACTTGTGTGTCCGTATCTAGTTCATTTGTAAAAAGTAAAATTCTATATACCCATATATAGGTATATACTATATGCATATATAACAGTTTACTTAAATATAAGATATAAGATCACCTAAAAGTATAAATCGAGTACAAACCGTAATATCAGAACTCGCTAAAATATTATAGGCATAATATTATATCAATAATAGTATAATGGTCTTAAGAAAAATTAACGCGCTCAAAATTCTAATGTGGCGCGTCGATGAGAACGATGAACGTACTAGCTGGCTAATAATACACGTCGTCGTCTGGGAGATTTTCGAATTGATCGGTCTCTATGTTGGAAGATTTGTATTTAGCTCATTTGCAATTCTCGATTCATACCAAATAGAACACTTTTTATATCTGCACCAAAATAACCATGTCGGAACAGTATTATAACATCGATGAAATTAACATCATTCTACTGGACATATTGGAAGAGATTATACTGGGTATAATCGACGGAACTTATGAAAATGAAAGTGATGCGAATCTCATTCTTCTTGTGACACCACTACTATTGGCTGTAAGTATGGGAACACAGATCGGCGACTCCTGCCGTGCCCGGAGACGGCCCTTGTTATAGAAAGCGCCGGTGACGACGATCAACATCATGACGTCGAGGAGCCTACAGACATTCCCACCGAAAATATCCCTCAACAAGAAGGCGACCCTGCAATGGAAGACGTAGTGGAAGAAGGCGACTCTGTAATAGAAGACGTGGCGGAAGAAGAGGCAATCATTTTCGTTGACATGGACTGCAGTAATTTGCCGTCGGGCGGCGACGCGCCGTCCTCGGGGTCGGGGCCCGTAGAACCCACCCCTAATCCCGAGGACGGTCCGGTCGGAGACGCGGTAATGCTGCATGTCGCAGTGGTGTCGGTAGAGAAAATCGAGCCGGCGAAGGAGCAGCTTGTAAATGATAAACGTGAAGATTCTATAGGTGAGGAGGGCCCGGCGGCAGCAGCAGCAGCAGCGCCGGAAAAGCGCGATCCACCCCGCAGGAACCGGGTTTCCAGGGGGTGGAAACGGATTAAACGCACTTTCCGCGCGTTGTGCTGCTGCTGTGCCGCGCACGAGAATCCGGACGAATAGATCATCACCCTTCGATTACAGCCCCTCGGGCCGGAGACGGCGGACAGGATGACGGCGACGTGAAGGAGGGGAGGAGGATACGGGAAAGAGCACGGAAGGTGCACGGCGGTAAGTCACCGGCGCACGTTCTCCGACCACCCGCGGCGCGAAGGGTTCGCTGGCGTAGCGCGCTCGGACGTCGTCGACGCGCGAGACCCTCTGGCGGCTCGGCGAGCGCCCGACCGCAGTTACGGTCGCGCGGAGCGGCACGGACACGGCACGGCACGGCGGCTAGTAGATGTACCGGCGCGGGCAACGATTCCGCCCCGCCGGTACAGACCGCGACGGCGGCGATGGTGACCCGTTACGACGGCAGCGGCGGAGACTTCACGGGCAAGCGGGGTGAGTGACAGAGATTTGCGTGCTAGGAACACGGACGTCAGCGGCGCCGGACCCTAGGGAACTATAAACAGTTCCTGCAGGGTCCGGCGGCGCGCGACTCCACCGCGGCGGTCATTGGACCGAGACGCGGCCGAAGGGACGACGCCGGGGCGAAAACCACCGAGAGCCGAGGATCGCGCCGCGGTCCGCTGGCTCTCGGCTTTTCCGCTCCGCGGTAATCCCACGTCGGCCGGGTCACTGGTCCGATCGCCGCAAGTTCCGCAGCGCGAAATCTCGCTTCGCTCGCTCCGCTTGTCTCTAACGGTCTTCGTCGTCCGTCGTCGGGTCGTCACCGTCGACCGTCCATCGAGCGCACGACATCGCGCGCTAGCCCGCCGTTCGTCGCCGTCGACCGTTGTCGCTCCCGCGATCGTCTCGGTCTGGCCTCGCCGGCTGGGCAAGGTCGTCACGCGTCCGAGCAAACGCGCCCGCGACACTCGTCGACCCGCGGGACCGGTCGCGAGAACGTGCAAAGGTGACCAGTGGCCAGCAACATTGCTTATCAGCACCGATTCGCCATCTCGTATCCCCTCCCCTCCTGGTTTTATGTGTCTCCTGTCCGCCGCTATTTTTTTTTTCTTTAATTTTCATATTGTTATGTTTTTTCGGCCTTGTTTTCTTTTTATAACAAATATATAAATAATTTAAAATCTTCATGTTTATGTTAATTTTTCAAATTATATATATATATTGCTGTTTTTGAACAAATCTTTTGTACTAGGAAATCATCTTTCGATTTTTGACAGTTGCACAATAATATAGTCATTAGCATAACTGCACAGGAGGCGGTACGACCTTTACCGAGTGGAAAATTTGGGTGGTACGTATGACATAATAATATGAATATATCGTCAACACGATGTGCTGATAATAATAATATGTTTGTGTGTGCATCATAATATATTAAGTTCATTTGGTATTATATTTGTTTTTGATAAAAATTACGAATTTGATTATAATAAATATTTTATTATTATATAGTTACTATTAGGCGTACCCTATTCACCCGAAATATAATACGTGTCACGTAAACTCATAATATTTAATAGTAATGTTTAAATGTTACATTCTGTGTTATGCGAATTATTGGGTACTATACAATTATTTGTTAATTTGTATTTAACACAGATTTGTACAGATTAAAAGAACGCTCAACTTCAACAGATATAATGGGTGAAAATTCATACTTGCGAAGTCCAGAGGAGTAAGCTCGGCCTGCAGTTATATCTAGTGTTTGAAAATTTCATGAAATTTTAAAAAATGAAATATTTCAAAATGTGTGAAATATTTCAGTGTTTTAATAAATTTTGTTTTATTTTTAAATAAGTTTTATATTTGCATATAATTGTCATAAATTACCTTCATAACTGTATGGCACCTGTATGTATACCTAACCTTTGGTATTATACATTTTAAATAGTATTCAACATTTAACATTTTTAAATATTTTAATGTTTAAATGATACAAGTAGGTATACAATCTTTTACATGTATTAGGTCGTCGACGATAAGCCATTTCTTGAGAAAATAACCAGGTTTTGCTATAAAATATAAATAGTCGAAAATAAGACCTAATAATAGTAATCGTATTCCATTAATGTCAATGATTATACCTAGAACTCTTGGACTATATAAATATATAATTAATAATTGATAAATAACCATCATTAATATTTGTGTTCAAAAAAATTTCAATGTTTCACGTTTTTGTGAAATATTTCATACTTCAAACACTACCTATATATGCAGGGATGGGCAAGTTACACTACACAGTGTAACTGGATACAAGTTACAAGTTACTTTAATTTTGGGTAACTGATTACAAGTTACATGTTTTATATATCCTGAGTAACTGGTTACAATACCTACTTATAAATTATAATTTATAATATATTATACCTTATGTTATATAAGTTACGCGAACTTATTTTAATATTTGTCATGGATTAAGATAATATAGTAATGTACTTTCATAAATATATTACCTTATTAACTTGTGGTATTTATATTGTAGTTCGTGGTGTTTATAAATTAAATTATAACGATTTAAAAAAAACGAATAAAACAAGATTGAAAATAAACAACATGATTGCTAACATAACTATAAATACAAAATAATGATACAAGACGATACTTTTAACTGAAGTTGCGTGTATCTATTGTTACAAGTTACCAAACGAATTGTAACTCGTTACATTTTAAAGTTGCTTGAAAATTGTGTAACCGATTACAAGTTACAAGTTACAAAAGTAAACAGGTTATGTAACTCTGATACATGTAACTGATTACTGCCCATCCCTGTATATATGACATTGTATTTATGTAATTATATCAATTATTAAAATATTATTGATTAATACAATTTATGAACAATTCTATAACTTTTTCATGGTTGTTTACTCATTTACTGTTTAGTGATAACTACTACTATTAATTTTAGATTGAAAAGTAGGGAGTAGGTACCTATATTTCCATAATCGACAAGAAAATTGCCCTAAAACAAATTTATATTATAGTATTATATATTTCTTTAAATGATATTGTGGTTACCAGCTAACCGCACCTTGCATATAGCGCTTTGAAACATTAATTTTCTACAAATAGATATTGTGATAAATGTATTAGGTACTGTATTCTAATATAAATCAAAGAACAGGCCTTTTTATGTACCAATTTTCTGACGACACAATTTAACTTATTTGGAACAACTGTGTGAAAAAAAATTGGAAAAAATTTCATAAGTGTCTTCAGAAAACTGGTGCATAAGACAGGCCTATTTTTTTTTTTATATATTATTATATATGTTTAATGAATACATTGCTATAAGTTTGGGCCTTCTTATAAATATATTTTTTATCACAGCATTAATATTTAGTAGTATACTTGTATACATTTAAATTATGATATTAATTCCAAATGTACGAGCAAGTACCCATAAAACTTTATGTTAAGCAGATTCGTTGTTTGGTAATATTTGTGGGTAATTATTATATTTAGAACTCTCTAGATAATATCCTTAAATACCATTATGTATAGGTACTAGTAATATACTATATACTTACTACTAGTACCTATTTTAATATAACTAGGTCGGTACTTACTTTATTACTGTGGCTTAATTATTATAATGGAAAAAGTAGTCCAGGTTTAACGGTTGTTTAAAGTTTATCTCACCCACAGATAACTGTTTATGTATGTATACCTACATTATACATAAGTACAAGTAGATTTTATAATTTTAGATAATATTTTGCCTTGCGAATTAAGAAAAAATTTTGCTATGAACAATAGTACAATACAATTATTGCAGTATTATTAAACTTTATAAATTTATTATTATTTATATTTATGATTGTAGGTTAGGTATATAATAGATAAATATTTATAAAAAGATTTTTTATTACTCTTTATTATAATTTGGTTTAACTTTTACTAAAGGTTTTATTTTATTGCATTTATTAATATTCAAATTATTATTGTTATTAAAAATTCAATATCTACTAGGTATTGTTACAATGACGTATAGTATTTAAACTGCAATATAAGTTCAATAACACAGTTTAACAGAATAAATGGATATATTGTTAATACTACAATATCTTGATATTCATTATTAGTACCAAGGTAGTCTATTGCCTTTAATTAATATAATTCATTCACTATATAAAATGTACTACACAGCATAATAATTTGTGCAATTTTAATAATTACTGTGGAAAAAGTTTAATGGACATTAATACATTATGGATGTTTTATTTATACACTTTGATACACATTGTTTTATACATTTTAAAAATAATGTAAAATTGACAATATTTCATAAACATTATATTATACTAGCTGTATTACCGACATTGACCGGGGTTAAAATAATTAAATTTTTCTATCGGTTAACGTTCTGCTTCAGTTGAAAGATATTATAATACAGTATTATTTTATTAATACCTACAAACGCGATTATTACAACAATTAATTTTATGACTTTCCAATTCTTAATTTTGGACATATTTTTTTATATTAACAAAAAACTGGAGACAGATGTAACGAATGCTTAAAAGCCGACATAAATCAAATACCATTGATATATTGGTGTTCGTCTGTATGTGTATTTACATAAAAAATATGGCCAGAATAATTAAAAAATCAAATCGTAAAAAAAATGTTTACCTACACCATATTTCTACTAATTATTTTATTTCAATGGTAATTTAATCTGTAACCCATATTACACTAATTTAAATTAACAAAAAAATATTCGATTTTCGTGAACAAAAACTAAACTAATGTGTGAGTCATAGCCACTTTATAGCATCCATAGGGGTTGAACAAAAAAAGCTTTGAACACCCTTTGAGTTTCGAAGAATCTATTGACATAACTTTTATTGAATGCTGCTCCGCAGTTGTGGAGCGTGTATTTATTATTAAGGACAAACATAGAAACATTGATTTTTATATGTAAAGAGATTTATTAATAAAAACCAATTTAAATACCTTATTGTAGGCAGAATATCAGATTATACTACCTACCTAAATTGATAACAACTTGACTCTAATACAACAACATTTAATAATACTGCTTAAAGTATTAAATACGGGAAGCAACACACGAAACATGTTTAAACTATAAGAATTTATTGTAATACAAAGGGTAGCTCGAATGTCGTAAAAATTGAACGTAACATAAATTTACTTATGACTCGTATGACTTGCTTTGTTAGTGAACTATATGATTATGATGTTTGTAGATAATGTCAGCAAAAAAATATTATATTTAATACTGTTGATCTGCATATAAATAAAGTTAACGTGCAAATTTTCTGATGGGTGCAATTTAACACGAGTACCAATATTATTTTTCCGAAGAAAGTTTGCACAGACATTTTGTGGTAATAACCGAGGGATATTGTATTTATTTAATGCTGTGAGATTAAACAAAGTTGTACTTGACGTGAACTAGAATATAATTATTGAGAGAAACCTAAATAGAATTAAATAAATATTTAACAAACTCTCAGAAAAATACGTATGAAAACTTTAATGATTTCGTATTTTATAAGCTTGCGTAAAAATATTGTTTTCATAACTAATCTAGGTCAAACTGTATTAATATCATAAACTTTAGTTCACACTTAATAAATTCAAACAAAATATAATATGTATTAAACAAGGATTTAACTAAAACGATATGAAAGCTTGTATACAATTTAATCATCTATGTATGTTTTTTAGTGTGTATGTGTGTCCTTAATGCATTCCTAAGCGACTGGACTGATTGCGATGAAATTTAGTACAGAGGTAGATTAGGCCTTTGGAAATAAGATAGGCTAATTTAAAAAGGGTAAATTCTAATCCGGGGAGGTGCTCAAACAGGGTTTATGATATATACGACGGAAATTTTAGTTTGTAAATTGTTGCTATTGGTTTTAGTAATAATAGTTGTTTTAATTATTTCGATTAAGCTTATTGGAACAGTGGCACTTCTATGTAGGTACTATTGTAGTAAAAAATGTTTCAAGTTCGAACCACGGTTCGAGCAAACCAAATTTTTGCATTGTTTTTGTATTGTTTTTTCTTATTTTTCTTTTTTGTATTAAGCCATCATAGAATGAATTAAAAAAAAATGACAAACTTGGGATAGCTTTGATACTTTAGACTTTAGAGTTAAATTATACACTTACGCACAAATCACACGGGGTCCGCGATCTACCACAGGTAGATTGCCTACCTGATAATAATATACTGCTGCGAATCTCACGGACAACACCGGTCGAGATAGCTATACATTAAAATATAAAATAATTTATACTTGAAAAGACATTGCTTCTACAGCGTATTATCACCCAAAAGAAGTTGAACAGTCAGAATTTTTTTCCTGACAACGCCGGGCAATTCAGCTTGTAAATAATACAATTAAATGTTGTGATCACTAATGCTGAAATAATTTAAAGTTAAAAATTACTAACCATATTTTTTCATGGGTTACTAAGCGATAAAAAAACTCGAATATAGGCAAAAAGGTGTAAATAACTTTAGGGAAATATATATTAGTTATAACATGTTTAACTGAATATATAATTATTAAAAATATGTATCAATTTCGTTCAATGTATGTTATATGAATTAATTTACAGGTAAAAAATTAGAAGATCATAAAGTAACATTTTGTAAATTAAGTACGAATATAATACAGTATACCATATTAATTTATTTTTTTGTAATGCATAATATAATGTGGTCACTATAAGTCAGCACACTGCTGCACAACTACAA
This sequence comes from Nasonovia ribisnigri, assembly GCA_027563435.1. Taxonomy (NCBI): domain Eukaryota; kingdom Metazoa; phylum Arthropoda; class Insecta; order Hemiptera; family Aphididae; genus Nasonovia; species Nasonovia ribisnigri. The sequence continues at coordinate 8,638 of JANEHU010001504.1, forward strand.
TATTATTTTCAATTCAATTATTTGAGTATGGGTTTAAACATTTAGCTAACTATTAGCTCTAAATTATGACAAAGTTTTTATTATGTGGTAAAATAATTTAATATTGTTAAGTACAAAATAATATATATAAAAATGTATAAAAGATTTGTTACTACATAATGATATACAATTGTAATACAAATTTTAAATTAAAACTATAACAGTTATATTATTATAATTATTATAGTAATAATTATTTAAATTTAAATGAGCAAATTGAAAACTATTTGAAGCATCTATGAAAATATTATGTGTATTAGATAATATTACCATGTATCACCTATAATATACAACGTTTATTTTGAATAATATTATTATATCACAAAAATAGTAAAAATCTAAAATGACTAAAACCTATTCGTTACAACGGTATAAACGTTATACATAAATTAAATAATAAATAAAACAAAAAAATTATGAAATATTTATGAGACGTCGTGTACATAAACGCGTGCGCTCAAAAAAATATCTGGCCATCTGTTTATGTTCGTGGGAATGAGGAAGGGGTGATGGGTATTAAGTATCCATTCACCTTCGGAATGACACGTCGTCGAGGACTTCGGTGGATGTGGTGGTGTTTGAAACTGACGAACTCGGGACGCCAGCATCGAATTGTGACGAAATGGTAGCGAGATCGGACTTGTTCGTCTCATCTGACGAATGTCGTGACACGGCGGCAGTGGCCGCGGCCACAGAAGTGTCCATGGATGGTCCCGCCGAATACGACGAGAAGAAAGTCAGTGCCTTCATCAGCTGATAGCTCTTTGATATGGGAATGTTGCTGTCATACAACTTCTTGGACGACTTGCAGTCAACGTAAAACCACCAGTTGCACTTGAGTATGGTCTGGTCGAAGAGCGTCGACTCAGGGCACAGGAAGCTCTTTTGCGTTAGACCGTCATCGGTGAACGCGCACACGTGGAACACCTGTAACATAAACAAAGTTATAATATTGTCTCGTTAACATCATTCACGTTTAATAATACTATTAAATTATAGACCAAACCTATAAAGACACTTTCATGAGAGATGATTAATCACCCAGTGACACCCACTGTTTATTTTATACTATACTATACAGAATGTTTAGCCAAAATATGCCTTACTTATATATGAATATATGTATCTGTTTGAAATGTTTGAATACTTATATAGATTTTAGTAAAAATGAATGCTTTGAATTGAAAACATATTTAATGTCTAGCATTTTTGAGAAACCCAAAAATAACAATTTTAAATTTTGATTTATCTACCATAAAATATTGTTAACTATAACAATATGTGTCAATTAATACTAATATAATATTAGCTATGTAGAGTTTTATTTATGGGGACAAACATTGGTGAGAAATACTTCCATTATATGTGCATATTATGTGCATATAATATTATGTTTAAATAAAAAATAAAATAAAGGTAAATATTGTGCACATTTATATATTTATATTTAATATATTTTATATTGTAGGCACTGTATAAAATTGAAAAAAGTTTATCATAATTTATAATCTTTTGACATCGGACGTAAAAATTAAAAAAATTAGGTTTTATTTCGTCAGGCGGCAATCAGGCAACAGTCGACTGAACCCCTGCCGTAATCAGCATTTAAACTCAAGAGAGAGCACCTCGGTTTTCCTCGCAGTTCTCTTATCACATAACCGATCACGTCGTCATGATCCCAGTCATACTCGTTAATGTGTAATACATTTTCTATGGTTAATACGTTATCACTTAAGTTATGAGAGCCAACTCAAATTTATTTACTTCCTAATTCAATTTAAATTATTACTGTAATGTAAAATATATATTTAATTTAATATGACTAAGTACAGTTCTTAACTTGAATACAGCATATAAATTAAACATTATCATTTATATATTTTTATCTTTATAACAAAACAAAATAGGACCAATAAGTAGTAACAAGGAACAACACCCAACATGCCAAGACCATTATGATATGAACTAAGAAGAAGAAACTAAAGGAAGTATCATAAAATGTACTAATAATATTATAAAATTATCATTCTTATGAATAACTTATCGTTTTTACTGATGATTATACTATTCACTTATAATTATTTTATAAAAAATATTTTTTATTAGTAATTTACCAGGTTAAGTTAATATTGTTTATTATTTTTTTGACTTAAAATTCATATTTTGAAATATTAAGACAAATTAAAATTATATTATATTTAGTGATGGTCGATGATGAACAATCATTTCTTAGTTTATACATTTTAAATCGGTAAATACAATTACTTTTGTATAATAATATAATATTATGTACTTTTAAAAAACAGTGTTGAGATAAAAAAAGTTCAATTACTTTTTTCATTTTAGCTAGCAACAATAATTGGAATATTTTTACCTATTTTCCCATGACATTCAACTGTCGGAGCTATAAAAAACTTTGTTTACGACCTTGGAAAAAACTATACGTTCGTATAGTTACTGTGCAGACCTTTATCTCCTGCTATATTTTGTTGTCAAAAAATAATGCAAAACAAATCCTCGTTATGATTTTCATATATTTGTTTTATTTGTTTAACCTTTCAAAATTCTCTTTAGAATTTTGTTTGAACTATTTTATGCTTAGAATAATATGTGTATAATATATCATAGATTGATGTGCGTATCGACTATCGAATAAACAAATATTTTGTTAAAAACAATTGTATCTAAAAAGGTCAAATCAAATCAATGAATAGTGAATATTCACCAACTTCACCCCTATACTATGATTTGCAGCTAAATTAATTAATTAGAATTTAAAATCGTTCTGTCAGCGAATGTACATTTATACATTGCACAATAAAATAAACAAAGTAAGAATATTTTTATAAAACCTAGTTCTAAATAAACACGGCGTTATGTATATGCAATTTTGATACTTCTACGTCCACATCTGGATATTTTCCGGCTTTTTAGTTCCAACTGTTTCCAATACAATTTGTATTAAGAGGACGTTGTAACCGCACGTGTTGTCTCCGTCTTACTAAGTACATACTAGTACTTACTGTCTTACTAGTAATGCGTATTGCGTAACAATGAAAATTGTAAATTTAGTAGAATCCATCTTACCTTGTTATTTATTTTTATTTAGAGAAAATTACTTATCATAAAATGTATGGGTAAAAATATCATCTAGGGTTTCGCATACTATTTTTATGATAAATTAAACTTGAAGCAAGTTATTAGAATATTATGAAATTGTATATGATTAATATTACTATTGTAAAATTGACTCTTCTGTACGAAAATTATTATGTTATGCGTTAGATGAAGACGACAACTTATATAACGACGTCATCTTAGCAATAATACATTAATATTTAATGCATATTATGATGTGTTCAGTCATAAAAACCAACCAATTATTATAAAAATTTAAATGAATTAATTAAATTAATATATGAACGTTTCATTTTAATGAACTTTATATTGGTATGATGACGTATGATACTTATATAATGTATTTATACACATAAATAAAAGTTCATAATGTAATAAATTGGAAATATTTTTTTCCATGATTAAAAAATTATTATTATCATTCTTAAGTTCTATGAGATAGCATGTTGTAAGAATATAATACAAATAACATTATTCAAGGTTTTAGAGATATGGTGTGACGATTATAAAATTGGACGTCATCGAATTTGGTTAAAAACTTAAGCAATATAATGTGATATTATGAATTAATAATTATCACTCCAATTATAGTTACCTACTCTAAAGTTTAAACGTTGTCGTGTTTTTTATACCAAACGTGACTTTTTTCTAATCAAATGTTCGGATACTTGTTTTTTTACTTACGGTTTATGGTCTTGAATAAATATGTAAGTATTTTAAGCCTACCCTCAATGGCTGATATCCGCAGAATAGGATATTAATGATATTATCATAAGCTAGGTATTGAGAATAGAATTAATGAATTCAAAAATAACGATAAAATATTTTCTACATCATGTAATTTGGACTAAAAATGTCCGATAAGCCGCCGCACTATTCATATTATATTGTTTGTGTAGCTACCATTGGCAGATGGTGATATGAAAAAAAAAAAACTACCTAGTTATAAGCTCGTAACAAAATAATATAATCTCGCTGTATGATTTGGAACGCTGCGATGGCAGCCATTGGGTGTTGCTGTTATTATTATTATATAACGCGACGTGACGCTATGTACAAGTATAACCTCCCACAAGGCATGTGTGTGCGGATTTCCGTTATCTGTGCAAAACACACCACCGCTGAGTGCTTGGCGTGAATATTTTGCTGCAGCAACGACCCTTGTCTGATTTTCCAGTAGTTGAGTCGAAAAGTTCACGTCATATTCGTATGGTTAGATTCGCACAGTCACATTTTCGTTTGTCCGACGAAAGTAGGTACGATAAGTTTTGAACGTCCAACCGAAATTGTAACAATCTTTATGCAAATTTATTTATTTAGTGGTGTTTTTTCCTCCCGATCAACAATATCATAGTAATAATCTGCATATGATCATAATACTTAACACTATGCATGGTCATCAGTCTTCACTTATTTAACATTTAATCTATTAGCTCTAAATTTTCCTGGTATCTCTAAAAACAATTTAACATTTCCGTCAAAATTGGTCAAATGGTTTTTGATTATATAAGGAAGCTACAAACATACATTCGTTTTTATATATAAAAGATTATATAAAAGTCTGTTTTATTTCTGCTACAATAGCAACCCTATATGTAAACAAAAAATATTCAATTTTTATAAGCCATTATAGTTTAACCTGTGTGTCAAGGAATGTGTGCACTATTTGGTGCCAATTAGTTCAGTAGTTCCTAAGTCTATAATCCCCATGTAAACGAACATTAATTTGTAAAAATAGATTTAAATAATATCATGATTTAAAATATATTTTTTAAAACTTAATTATTAAAAAATGAAGTTAATTAAAAATATATAACATTAAATTCCAACAATTTATGTTATTATATTATAATAACGTGTTGATTTGATTTTGCATATTATTTCCTTCCTTATTTTGAATAATTATAGTTTCATTTCAATGAACATTTTTACTGTCAGAAATGTAAACATTTTATTACCTATATTATGTTATATTTGATGGGCAATGAATACGTTTCATGTTACATTTAAAGTCAGGACAAGGTTTAATAAAGTATCTCATTCATACAATACATTTCAAAACTCCAGGTATTGAAAAGTTGAGTATTTAAATATTAATTTGTTAGGTCTTTGTACAATATTAGGTATTATGTCAAGAGAAATTCAAATTTTTAAGTTCACTCAATTAATTCGTTTAATTTCATCTGTATTCAAACAAATAATATATTTTAGATACCTACCTATAATATAATATCTTAAGGTAAGTGCACAGAGTTAATACGAAATGAACCGTTTAGGCGATTTGATATACCATTTTATTTTTTATTTAGCATATGATCAGCATGCGTTATATATATAGAAGTAATATTAAAATATTATACCTATAGTGATTGTGGTTAATCGACGTCGATCCATTGTAAAATCATGATAATTTTTTAATTTTTTGTGTAAGCCAATGTATATGAACACTCACATATTTAAAATAAGGTAAATCGTATAAGAGATATTATGTTACAACCTATTTGCTTCCAATTTCCATTAATGCAATTTTAATAGTAAGTATCTATATAATGTTAAACGTATAAAATGTGAAAATTTTTTCTAATGGAAATGAATCAAATATGTGCCTTGTACATAGATCTTGATAAAAACTTCTTTGGAGATGTAAATCTATTTCTCCAAAATAAAATCGAATCAATCAATTTGTTCGTGAACGAGCACAAAACATGATTACTTTCAGGAATGTTCAACTCAGTTACATCCTTTCATCCATTTTCATTATAATATACTATTGAATACTACCGAATAGGTTCCCTATCTCCAAGAACATAATACATTCGTTCACGTATCCATTTATTATTTTATTATATGCAGACAACAATGCTTTATCGATAGGTAGTGACAAATAAATGTACATACATGAACTGTTAATAAATCGTCATGAATGAGTCTTTGAACAGATTAACCGTCAAACTAAGTAATGACTTAAGATAATATTATATTGTCCTGTGTTTTAATTGTAATATATTTTTTAACAAATATGTACTGTCTGGATTTCTGTTTTGAAACGATTTAAAAACGATAAATGATTTAATAATAATTGATATAAATTATTAATACGTCTAATTTATTTTTGTTTAGTTCAATAAACAAGTTTCGAGTTACTTAATTCACTTTTATGCATCAAATTATAAAAATCATAATTATAATAAATTATCAAATTATTATGTAAACCGAAAAAATTTACAAATAGGTAATAGAGAATATCTATTATAATGGTCTTATATAATTTAATTAACGATTTTGAGTAAATTAAGCTAATTTTTCTGACAAAAAACCAATTCAATGGAATTAAAATAACAAAAATAATATTTGGCCCTTCACTAATCGTAAAAAATTGACTCTGAAAGATCGTCAGGACTGTATATTTATTAGAAAATTAACTGTTGTATATAAAAAAAAATAGAATATCTTAAAACTATCTTTATTAAAATGTACATCGATTGTAATATTATTAAATTCGATAATGAATACCCGCAGTTTATGAATGATATGAACTGATTCCAGTCTTGTAAAAGATACTTTTAAAAAGTATTCAAGTACAGATACAGATACTTTTTTTCAAAAGTATTTAAAATACGTATTTGAATACTCGAAAAAAAAGTATTTAAGTACAAATACAAACACTTTTAAAAAGTATTTACAGATACTTTCAAATACATTCAAATACTTTTTTTTTTTTTTAAATATGTTTTACCTTTTTACCTTGGCCTAATGACCTTATAGATAAATTGAATTATTAGTCAACTAAATTATTTTTTTATTTTAGCACTCTAGTTTTACTTAAATTAATTAGAATAAGAAGGAAATATTATTAGGAAATCGACGGACTGTATACATTCAATTAAATGGATACACATTACCTAGTATAGACCACTAAAAATATTACAATATACGTACCAAAACACACCATGAACGATCTATAAATAAAAATCTTGTACAATTTCAAATTTTTATTATTTTATTTAAATTTGGCAACAAAGTAAGACGAAAAAAGTATTTAAAAATAGTATTTGATTTTAAATACAGATACTTTCAAAAAAGTATTCAAATACTATACCCAAGTACTTTTTTCAAATGTATTTAGAATACGTATTTGAGTACTTAAAAAGTATTTGAATACTTTTACTCAAATACTTTTACTCAAGTACTTTACAAGACTGGGTTTGTACAACAAGTATAGTATGTATAGTTCGTACAATAAGTAATTACTTAAAGTCATCAATCGTGACTTTGTACTGGTAACTAACGGACGGATGGACGGACACAACGGGGATATAAGGTGTTCTAAACATAATATGTTTAGGAACTTAAAACTACGTAAAAACGAATTTTGATTATTGTCGTTTGGGTTTCAAGGGCGATTGAGTCCTTATTTGCACCCATTTTACCTATTTGCGCGCCGACAGGGTACGTATAATACGTACTTATAATATATCGAGTATTCGCGGACGATCACGACGATAGATGTGAGCTGGTGTCGTCGCAGCGGCAGCACGCTTAAAAAACGAACAAACCGCGCCTGTGTTCTCAGCCGATCCGAATGAGTGAATTATTTTACTCACTGTATATAGGTACCTGTGAAATCGAGGGTAAAACAGGTAGTTGCATCGTGTACGTCCGCTACCGCCGTTTAACCGCCGCCAACGCAAGGTGCGAGAAACACTTATAAAATATAATATATTACACACCACCGGCGCGGTTCGTTTTGACGTGGCTCGCAGCGGGAAACGGTGTCTGGAAACGGCCGCACGTAAACAACGATGTGCAGGTACCTGCCTGATGTATATTGATATTTACCTACATAATATGTAATAATGATAATAATAACAATATCGTGTTACACCCGGTTTCGCAATATTATTATTACTATTAATTTGTACGGAGGCAGTGGTGCCTCCTCATACTTACAGTGTTTTTGTCGTTAAATAGTGACAAGTCATTCGTCGTACATCAATCGTCTTTCGTTACGACGTTTCGCCCACCCGCCGCCGGCGCGTTCGCCTATATAACGCCACATCGTATTATTATTGTATTTATAAACATATAGAGGCACAAAGAGTTTTCCACCCGAACCTGGAAACGTTAATTATTATCGGCCCGGGTAATCTTTTCACACACACACACACACACACACACACATACACATACACTTTTAGTACTACAGTCAATAACGGGTGCTGTTTTATTCTTCTTAAATCGTCCAAAACTAATTTCACACGTGCTGCAGGTCGATCGACGTTAAGTACAGCCACATCTAAACAAATGTTGTGTTCTCACTGCTCCGTCGCGTAATATCAAATTATTATTATACCGTAATAATAATAATAATGATAGTTAATACAACTAATATAATAATATTATACTGGAAATCGAATTTAATAACGACGATACGTTGTGGTCGAAAAATAAAAAAATGGGAAAACGGTCAAATATACACGTCATCCTATTAATATAATATTATTATCGTGCACTTACTATTGTGGTGGTAATCGGGTAGATCGGTCGGTGAACCGCGATCTGAGGAAATTTATACCAAC
>JANEHU010001505.1:0-126336 GCA_027563435.1 Nasonovia ribisnigri
GTATCGAAAGAAAAGAAAAACTATGTACGATTTAAATATACTGAAGAGGAGCTTGTTAATGCAGTTAATACAATAATGAGAAAAGAGAATTCTCTGAATCAGGTAAATAAGGAAACAGGGATTCCAAAGTCAACTCTAAGTAATAAGGTTAATAATAAAGTTCCTATTTTTCGAAAAATGGGACCTAGTGCTATTTTATCGTTGAAAGAGGAAGATAAAATTGTTAATTGGATTTTGGCGAAGACTAAGGTAGGATTTCCAGTCCACCCCGAAAATATTAAAGATTCTATTCAGAAAGTATTAAAAAGTTTCCCAAGGAAAAACCCTTCTAAAGATGATAGACCTGGAAAAAAATGGTTATTTTCATTTTTAAAGAGACACCAAGAAATAGGAAAGAGGCACACAGAAATAATATCTAAAGCAAGAGCTGCCGTCACTGAAAATTCAATTAGACTATGGTTCGATGGTGTTTCATCATTTTTAAAAGAAGAAGGATATTCAGATATTCTTTGAGATAACAGAAGAATAATTAACTGTGATGAAACGGGTATACAACTTTGTCCAAAAACGGGAAAAGTATTAGGTCCCAAAAAAATGAACAATTTTTATGAAATAGCAAAAAACAGTGAAAAAGAAAATATAACTGTTCTTTGTACATACTCTGCTGATGGAAGTGTTCTTCCCCCAATGATTATTTATCCCTACAAAGAATACCTAATTACATATATCAATCAGTACCAGGAAATTGGGGCATTGGGAGGAGCGATAGTGGCTGGATGGTGTCAGCTACATTTTTTGAATATATTGCTAATATCATGTACCCTTGGTTAGTAGACAATAAAGTCAAATTCCCTGTTATCTTATATCTAGATGGACACAAAAGCCACTTAAGTTTACAATTATCTGAGTTTTGTACAGAAAAAAAAATTATATTATATTGTCTACCACCTAATGGTCCAATTTGTTTTAATTTCTTATAGTTATTTAAGATTTTTAAGATTTTTCAGAGAACAGTACTGTACAAGAGAACACTTTACGTATAGCTATAAGATGAATTATATTTGTATTACCTACCTCCCGAGAATTTTAGTTAGGTAGGCAGCTATATAGGTAGATACACAATTTGTTACTTATTTCAAAATGAAAGCCATGTGGCTGTAAAATTATTTTTTTTTTAAATAGTAGTCAATGTTTACTCTACGCATCCTTGTATAGGTGTCCGGTATTCATTAATTAACTAATAATAATATAAAATATTGCTATATCATAGTACTCAATCCTGGTGTCTGAGTATTTTAAAATTGTAAAATGTTTGCATATCTTAGAATAATCATAACTCGCTTTAAAATTAAAATATAACAAAAAGTCTGTGAGATGTTCTAGGTTAGGTGATCTTACCAATACATTTTAGAAGAGGTCAGTTCACTCTAATTTTTAAACTAACGGAGCTAAACGTGATCTCCTGAAAGTAAATTTTGCTATTACGCACTTGTAAGATACCAGAAAATCGGACTCATGACAGTTATGTACCTAAAAAGCCTATACAGAACGCCGTGATCATTAAATTATAATAATATCAAGTTGTACATGCATGCAGTCTGATTTAGTCATTTTTATTGTGAGATGAAAAATACGGCCCTATTTAATTTTCGGAGCTAGGGGGGGAGGGGGTGGTGGCCAAGCGCTCTCAAATATAAAATAAAGCCATCCAAATTCCACACTACACTCATTAGAGATTCATGCACATTTAACTATTTAATAATTGTTCATAAAATATTTTATTAATTAATAATAAACCCTAGTCTATAATATTGTATTCAAGCTTTTTATCTAATTATAATTGTTTTATACAAGTTATATTTTGTTTTGAAAACTGGGAATAAAATAGTATACTTACTTTTATAAGTTTAGAAGCTCAAATTATGCCTCTTATAGCTAGTAGTTAATAGATGCCACTCATACATTTTTTGCTATTCAATTGAATACTTTTTTGATTAAAACATTTATCTATATTCTATTACATTATAATATTAGTTTTATACAAGAAATTTACATCACCTTATAACTGATACTATAGATCATAATTAAGCATAAGGTAAACAAAAAATAGTTGTATCTATAATAGATGTTTTATACAATATACTTGTTATAGTAAGATTTATATTTTATAACATTATCAAAGAATATAAATTGAAAACAATTTAGGTATTGCTCAATACTAACAAGTAGTAAGTTTGTAATTTGTATTCCATACAAAAAAAACAAAACTTTATTATGGTGTTCTGACATACAAAAATAAATTCTTACAAAATGATGACAATATACAGATAGTAATCTTGATGAAGGAAAGCTGAAAACCCTTACATTTATCACCATAAGAGATAATTTACAGTTGGTATCAAACCATATTTATTTGAGTTCAAATCTTGATGCCATTATTAATACTTTTTTTTATATGGCACATACTTAGCAGATTAGTATCAAAATAATAAGGAAATAAATGTCCTTAATAAAAATGTAATGTTTCCTAGCTTTAAACTTGTGAAACAACTGTGAAAAAAAGGACCAAATTCCTATGAAATAAATTGATTATGGCACTCCAACGTCCTACTTAAATTAGTTATAGTAGGTACCACAAAATTGATTATCTATAATAATAATGTGTATATATTTAGATAAATGCGAATGCTATTGCTTAAATGACGTGTTAACAAATGATCTGTGTAAAATAATTGTAAGTACTAAAAAAAAAAAAAACAAATAATTGGACTGTAAAACAATAATCGGAATGGCACAAATGATTATTTTAAACCAGTTTCATGAGTGTCATCTTCGGTGTCTTTCAATGCTGTCATCCCTTGATAAAATAAACCGCCCAATATAGCTATAACAGTAAATCCTTGAGCTGCTATACGCCCTCTCATCATCATTTGAGATCTTACTCTGTTGCCATCATACATACTCTTTAAACCCACACTCAAAAAACCAACAGTGACCAAAGCACCTGAAAATTAAAAAAAAATAATATAACAATATTTGTGAATTATTATAGATCCTTAATTAAAATATTGTGGTATTGTAATAAAACTACAGATATTACTATATAAGTTTTAAAATTAAATATAGAAATTCAGAAAAATTTACCTACTAAAGAAATTCATATTAATATGTTATGTGTGATCAATTAAGTTAACATTCACCATGAAGAAATAAAAGTATCAAATCAGCCATCGAAGCTGCATTCCTGTCAAAAATCTGCCGGGACTCAGCCGCAAAAGAAACTAAAATGCACAATTTGATACAGAGCAGGCACGCTGAGCTACGTGCCTTGAAAGTCTGATTTTAAGTGATTGAAGATACCTATAGTAGTATATTGAGGACTTCACAAACACTTGTTGGACAAATACAACTTTGTACCTATTTTTACTATGAAAAGTTGTTCCATTACAATTTGCTTTTAAGCTTTGAAATTTAGAGGACTGCAAAAAAATTGTATATTTCTTACTAATTTTGATTTCTATGGGGAAGGATCATCCATCATCGTTCAAATTTAAAAATTTAGGTTTTAGAAAGGTTAGGAGATAGAAAGACATGTTTCTAGACATTTTCATAACATAATCTGTGCTTCAGATACTGCTTGTAAGTTGCATATTAACTTACATTGCCGTTGTAAACGGTTTTTTGGCATAACCACGTGTGCGCCCTATCGTACCATTTGATTTTTTGATTATTTTGTGAATAATAAAATCGCCGATTTTGACGTAAACTACGTTGTTATTGGTTTCGTTCATTTATTAAAACACCTGTGCTTACCTGTTCTCTTCTGCTCAACCCTAACCATACGGAGTCATTTAGTGAGTTTGTTCGGTACGCCTAGCAGTGGAGGTAGTCGTTAGTAGTCATAAAAGCGAAACCTCCAAGCGGGCACTAAATATTTAATGATAACAATGATAATAATTTGATATACCTAACCGTGACCAAAGTAATAAATAGAATAACGTAGATATTTAGATAATATTTTATTTTAAACTTATGGTATAAAACGCTATGCAGTCGCATTGCCTACCTGGGTAACAACGTTGAATGTCAATCTACGTGTTACCACTTATTTCGCGTTCTCAACTGCAAAAAATTAACATTGTCCGCTATCCGACGCAGTCGCATTGCATACCTGGTTAACAACGTTGAATGTCAATCTACGTGTTACCACTTATTTCGCGTTTTCAACTGCAAAAAATTATCATTGTCCGCTATCCGACGCAGTCACATTGCTTACCTGGGTGACAACGTTGAATTGTTATAACTATAATATATATCGTTTTTTTTTTAATTTTCAATGTTCTACCACTTTTATTCGCATTTTGACCACAGCAATTAACATTGTCAGCTATCAGAAGCAGTCGCTTTGCTTACCTGGGTGACAATGTTGAATTGTTATAACTATAATATAATATATAGTTTTTATTTTAATTTTCAATGTTCTACCACTTTTATTCGCATTTTGACCACAGCAATTAACATTGTCTGCAGCTATCAGACGCAGTCGCTTTGCTTACCTGGGTGACAACGTTGAATTGTTATAACTATAATATAATATATAGTTTTTATTTTAATTTTCAATGTTCTACCACTTTTATTCGCATTTTGACCACAGCAATTAACATTGTCCGCTATCCGTTGAAGTCACAATGCCTACCTGGATAACAACGTCGAATTGTTATAACTATATAATACATATCGTTTTTTTTTTTTTGAATTTTCAATGTCTTACCACTTTTATTCGCATTTTGACCACAGCAATTAACATTGTCTGCAGCTATCAGACGCAGTCGCTTTGCTTACCTGGGTGACAACGTTGAATTGTTATAACTATAATATAATATATAGTTTTTATTTTAATTTTCAATGTTCTACCACTTTTATTCGCATTTTGACCACAGCAATTATCATTGTCCGCTATCCAGTGGAATCGGATTGACTACCTGGATAACAACGTTGAATTGTTATTACTATTATAACTATAATATATATAATTTTTATTTTAATTTTCAATGTGTTACCACTTTAATTCGCGTTTTCAACTGCAAAAAATTAACATTGTTCTTTTGCATTTTTACCACAGCAATGAACATTGTCAGCTTATTCGACGAAGTAGCATTACCTACCTGTGTGGCCACGTTGCATTGTTATTAATAAATTTGAATGTATATAATTAATAGTGTAATTGAAATTAAGTACCAGATATTACCATGCATTAAATATTAAATATTTTAAAAAAATTTTGTGAAGGGGAACTCTGGAGCCCACGGGAAAATACATATTAAGGAGTGAGAAAAAAGGTTTAGAAATTTATATGGTACTAGATTGTGAAACTTAAAAAATCCATTTAAAAATATTTACAAAATAATTGAAGGGGAACGTTGGAGCCCACAGGCAAAAAAAATTTAAAGAGTGAGAAAAAAAATCTAGAAAATAATTTATATGGCTCCAGGTTAATGATGTTTCAAAATTTGATTTAGAAATATCTACAAGAGTTTAATTGATAAAAAAAAATTGGAAGAAAAACGTGAGAGCCTGCAAGCAAATGCTTTTTAAAGAGCAAGAAAATATGTTAAGAAATGTATATAGAATTATACAGGTTGTTAAAGTATAGTTTAAAAAATGTATTTAAAAAAAGTTTTTGAAGGAGAACATTGCAGCCTACAGGCAAATACTTTAAAAGGAGTGAGAAAAAAAGTTGATATAGCACAAGGTTGTTGATGTTCAAATAATCTATATAAGAAAATCATTAATATTTAAATTTAGAAAAAAATATGTATGAAAGGGAACGTTGGAGCCGGTGCTAAGGCGGATTAAAAGGGGAAGGTTGGAATCCGCGAGTAAATACTTTCTAAGGAGAATGAAAATTAAATTTAGAAAAAACTTAATATGGCACCAGGATGTTAATGTTAAAAAAAATCTATATAAGTAAATCTTTAATATATAAATTGCTAAAAAAATTTTGAAGAGGAACGTTGGAGCCCTCAAGCAAATACTTTTTAAGGAGTGGGAAAATTAAATTTAGAAAAAAATTAATATGGCACCAAGATGTTTATGTTTAAAAATTCTGTATAAGTTAATCATTAATATTTAAATTTAGAAAATAAATTATGAAGGGGATCGTTTGAGCCCGCAGGCAAATACTTTTTAAGGTGTGAGAAAATTAAATTAATATGGCACCAGGTTGTAAAATTTAAAAAACATCATTAATAAAATATAATCTGATAAAAAATTTTTGAAGGGGAACGTTTGAGCCCGCAGGCAAATACTTTTTAAGGAGTAAGAAAATTAAATTTAGAAAAAAATTAATATGGCACCAAGATGTTTATGTTCAAACGAAATGTATATAAGTAAATCATTAATATTTTAATTGATAATAAAATTTTTTGAAGGGGAACGTTGGAGCCCGCAGGAAAATAATTTTTAAGGAGTAAGAAAATTAAATTTAGAAAAAAATTATATGGCACCTGGATGTTTATGTTTAAAAATCTATATAAGTTAATCATTAATATTTAAATTTAGAAAAATAATTATGAAGGGGATCGTTTAAGCCCGCAGGCAAATACTTTTTCAGGAGTAAGAAAATTTAATTTAGAAAAAAGTTATTTGCACTAGGTTTATGATCATTCATATTTGGTTTAGAAATATCTACAAGACTTAAATTAATAAAAAAAAATATGGAAGAGGAACGTGGGAGTCCGCAGGCAAATACATTTTAAGGAGTAAGAAAATTAAATTTAGAAAAAAATTAGTATGGCACCTGGATGTTTATGTTTAAAAAATCTATATAAGTAAATCATTTATATATAAATTTAGAAAAAAAATTATGAAGGGGATCGTTTAAGCCCGCAGGCAAATACTTTTTAAGGAGTGAGAAAAAAAATTAATATGGCAACTGGTTGTAAAATTTTTAAAAAAAATCATTAATAATATATAATCTGATAAAAAAATTTTGAAGGGGAACGTTTGAGCCCGCAGGCAAATACTTTTTCAGGAGTAATAAAATTTAATTTAGAAAAAAATTAATACGGCACCTGGATGTTTATGTTTAAAAAATCTATATAAGTAAATCTTAAATATTTAAGAAAATTAAATTTAGAAAAAAATTAAAATGTCAAAAACATCCCAAATACCGTCGATCCTAATTAATTTTTATACTTATATTTTGTTATAATATATTAAAATTAATTTAATAATATTTCGTGTTAATGAAATAATTAATTAGGATTGGTGGTATTTAAAGTTTTTAATTATACTGGTACAACACTACTCGGTCGCCCTTTACACCGTGGTTAAAAATTATGATGATTAGTTAGGTTCTAATATTTTACCCTACCCATGCCTATCCTAACCCAGCCTCACGAATAATATTTAAATATTTTCTTTCATTGTTATGTGTTCAATATCGAATACCTTAATAGTTAGTAGGATAAGAACATTGCAAAGCTCACGACCAGTGATGACAGCCGTCTATCATCGCCATAGCTTTAACTAACCATGGGTTTACCTAACTAACCTCCTTATGACTTATTAGGACACTTTGAATAAAAAGATCCTGAGTTGGTTGCCGAACTTAAGTGTTTTTTTATCAAGTTGAGCCGTTGATTATTGACTCCTTAGAACACCTTAGATCATATACCATGCCCAGTTTACCTTTGTAAACAATTTGAAGCACATATAAGGTAGGTATACTCGTAGGTCTCTGACATTTTTTTTGATCGATATCAATTCAATATATATTTAGTCAGAGACCATTGTCGCTAATATGTGCTACACATTATCGGGATAAGGGCCATTCATGGTATATGATCTAAGGTTGACACAATAACTGTGATCACAACTTGAAAGTATGATTGGATGTAAATATTGTAAAAGTCATTATTTTTTATTTTTTTTTTTTGGCAGAATTTTGATTGGGCACCCGAAGGTTTCTGCTATGCCTGGGCGGGGGATGGCGGAAAAGTCATAATTATATTAATTATTTATCAGCATGTATCGTCTCCGTCTCACAAGTGGGTATTAATTTAAGCTGATCATTTAATCAAGGAAAGTTTTGAGATTTGGAGCAACTTTATAACGTATTCCAATAATTTTATTTTAGACCAATATTGAAGCATTCTCTGGAGGGTGGTTTTGGTCACACAGCGTGAACAAATATTTCTACTTATGATACAAAAGCGCATCTCTTTCTCCATCCTCTGATATTAAAAGCCCAGATTCTCAACAGAAAAAATTAAGACAAAATTATAAATCAAGTCACGACAGTCTCTCTTTTGTAACAATATTTCTGATTTCATTGATTTTTAGGATTTGTACAGTTAGGGAAAATAGAAGACGATATCGTTTGCACAAGATTGTGACTAAAGTATATGACATATATTTACCTAATAATTTTGAATTATGGGCATTAACCTTATTTTTTTTTTGTAGGTTGTTTATATGGTTGGGAAAAGATTGTTTAAAATAATTGTGTTTATGTATGGCAAGGATTTGTTGCTAAAAATCCCGGGTGGTCACCCATCCGGGAGCTAGCAATACCGGCCGATAAGTACACTCAGAGCGTTTCTTTGTTTCGAGCGTGGCCCCGCACCACTTTATTTTTTTTATAGATAACAGTCGCTTGACAGCTCGACCTAATAAGGTGACCGGATACGTCTCTTTTTCGATAAATGTGAAATTCTCAATCAATTTAAATACTAAAGATTAATATCTTGCAGACGGCATAATTTGAAAGAGAGACTGTGTGAACTGTGCAGTAACATAATATTGTCATTATAAATATTCTTCATCAACTTTAATAAGTCAATATTACCTTAATTAAAAATTAAAAACAGAGACTTGTTTCGTGAAAAGATTCACCACCACTCCAGATAGTACTTCTCACCAATATTATTGATTTTGATTTAGTGTACCTAAGCCTACAAATAGACAATAGTTACACTCAGCCAATCAAAACTAGAATATTATATTAGTTAAATTAAACTCCAAATGTACCTATTTTATGTGAAATAACGGTGCCTAGCCTTCCATTATAATTTTTTATGAATATATTATAAGTAAAAGCTCAAGTTTAGCAATTATATTTATTACATTTTCCTAGTATTTTAACAGAAATTATTAAGCGAAAAATATAGAATTACCTATATTATGGACAGTGAGACATGGGACATGCTAAAATAAGTCAATAGTTCATGGTTTTATATAATTTATAATAATATTAATTTCAGTAATATATTTTTTCATAAATAAATATTTTATAAAGTTGGTTTTATTGTTTGAACTTTTTGTACATATTATTTTGGGAGATCTCTATTATTACTACATCTTTACTAATATGCGTCTCAATGTACTCCGGTTTCCACTACTCATCATCATTACTTATTAGTAATTATATTTACTTCCAATCATACCGACCACAGTTAATGTTAAATGTCAACAATCAACAGCTTCATCAACTTGATGACACTTAATAGGATGTCTGATTTTTGCGC
The DNA here is from genome assembly GCA_027563435.1 of Nasonovia ribisnigri. NCBI lineage: Eukaryota > Metazoa > Arthropoda > Insecta > Hemiptera > Aphididae > Nasonovia > Nasonovia ribisnigri. The sequence continues at coordinate 9,531 of JANEHU010001505.1, forward strand.
ACCACTTATTTCTCTCTGACCCACGCACAACTAGGGGGTGGCTAAGAGAGGCTTAGCATGCCAAAACTTGTAATAGCCTCCCCCACAACTATTTTCATTTTTTCGACTATTAATGCTCACACAGCCTAGCCGTGCGCAAGAACCGTCACTGGGTGAGTGTTCTTAGATTGAATCTAACCATTACCAAACTTTAGTATTATATAACTCTTTCACTAATGAATTATTATTTTTTCCAGTGCTGGAATTAAATATTATTTTTTTTTATTATATATTTTGAATATTTTGCATATTGTGATAATTTAAAAATTAATAAATTACATTTTTTTTTTTACATTTCTTTATTAATTATACTTAATTATTATTATTTTTTTTTGTGTGCCTTTAGATTTCTCTTATAATTTTAAATTATTATTTTGGTATTGGATATTTTTTAAACTTTATAACTTAAAGTATAAACAAATCATAAACTTTTTTTTACTTTTTTTTTTTTCTCTTGATTTTTCTTAGAATTGTATGCTTTTTCTGTAGTGGATATTTTACATTTTGTGATACTTAAGGTATTAACGAATCATAAACTTTTATTTTAATTTTTTCACTACTTTTATATTACTTATTATTTTTTTTACACAGTTTAACCATTACCCAATTTTAATATTATATAATTCTTTCACCGTTGATTATTTTTTTTCCCAGTGGCCGGGATTAAAGTTTATTTTTTAATTTTATTTTTTTGTATTATATAATATATTGAATATTTCACATATTTTGATAATTTAAGTATTAATAAATCATACATTTGATTATTAATTAAACTTAAATTATTATTTTCTTGTCTGTCTTTGGATTTTTATAATAATTTTTGCATTTTTTTTAATTGAATATTTTGCATTTTGTTATACTTTGATATTAATTATTTCATAAACTTTTTTTAAAAATTTTTATTACCTTGACTTAACTTAAAAATCATTTTTTCGTACATGTCTGAATTTTTCTTATTTATTTTATGAATTTTTGTTTGTAGTTCATATTTTGCATATTTTAGTACTTCAAATATTAAAATATTTGTTAAATTTTTATTTTTTTATTTTTTTATTACCTAGACATAACTTATTATTATTATTATTATTTTGTTTGTTTGTGCGTGGGTCAGATATGGAATAGTGCGCTGACATCCTAACCGGCAACCGATCTTTTTATTCTATCCTATCTCATAAGAAGGTAAGTTAGATAAACTTATATGGTTAGTTGACGCTATAGTGATGATTGACGACTTCCATCACAACTCGCAAGGTTTCCAATGATCATTTCCTACTAACTATATATGTATTCAATATTGTAAACATAACAATGAAAGATAATATTTAAATATTATTCTCTCCTCTCACCCCTCTCTTTCCCCCAACATTTATAACTCTCTCAACCTCTCTCAAAACCTCCTCACAATCTCTATCACAACCTCTCTTACAACTTGTCTCACTACCTGTCTCACAATCTCTCTCAAAACCTCTCTCACAACCTCTCTCACAACTTGTCTCACTACCTGTCTCACAATCTCTCTCAAAACCTCTCTCACAACCGCTCTCATCACCTCTCTCACAACCTCTCTCATAACCTCTCTCACAAACTCTTTCACAACCTCTCGCAACTGCTATTCTCACTCCACTAACCTACACTTAAAAATATCGTACCTGACTAATTTCCTAATTTTTATCACGACTTTATTCATGGCTGGAATAGTGTTATTATACCAGTAGTTAAAATAAAAATAATTTAAAAAGTTGAGGGCAATACACACCCTGATCAATGAACAATACCTGATAAAAAAGAAAAAACTACTGAAAAAATAAATAGGTACATACCCCGTGTCCGAATCAAAATCTGATATACAACTTAGTCTTCGAAATACTGCAACGTTTACACGCTATTCATCTGCTTATAATAATACATTATTATTCCTAGTTGGCAAATTTTCACTGACGAATACCATCTCTGAAATAACACGCAGCCTTCAGTAAAATGTTCAACAATATTCTTATATGACCTACACATTACATATATTATATATTATATACATAATGTTTAATTTGTATTATACCTACCTAACTATTATATTACGTCGTTAGTTTGTATTTTAGATTGATATTAAAATAACTTGTTTTTTTTTTTTTAATTTCTAATTTATTTTTTTAGTATCTGTTGTCACTATTTGGGACAGTAAATGTGTATTAGCTTTCTTCAACAACATTTTCAAGAGGTACTTTGGGGGGTCAAAAGTAAAAAACTGTCCAGCAAAACCAACAGAAAACTAAGGAAAAACTGAGATTTTTACGCAAAATCCGTTTTCGAAAAAATGAATTTTGTTTTATAGTGTCACTTTAAAAAAACACAGAATATGGATGAAATTTTCACAGAATGTTTATAATAGCTATTTACATGCACAGTTGATATTACTGGAAATTAATATAATATTAAGCGTAAGTCCACAATATTTTTTTATGACCGTCTAAAGTCAAAATGTTGACAAAATTCATCAATAACACGAAAATTGGCAAATTAGTTAGAGTAAGAAATTCATAAAAAAATTTCAATTTATATCTAAGATTTGAAATTTTTATGCCTTAAGGTTTTTATCATTCAACAAAACAAAAACAAAAATATTTATCTACCTGAAAGTCAATTGTTTACAAGTGGTTTAAGTTAGACATAGGATAATCACCCACTTATAACAAATTCTAAAACTATTAACTGTAGATATTTAATATTTCGACTCGTTTTGAGTTATTATTATAGATGTTTAAATTTTGAAATGTTTTTTGTTTGTTATTCTATAAATGTCAATAAATTTGTAGTCGTTGGGTCAGAAAGCTTAAAATTAATACAAGGTTCCTCATAAGTTAATATAATAGCAGTTGAAAAATATTAAAAATACATAGGAACGATTTTTTTTATAGACATTTAAGGTTCAAATTTTTACAAAATTCATCATAATTTCGACATTCGCATAATATTTTGTAGTCAGATATTCATACAAAATGTTCTTTGTTTACCTAAGATATGAAAATGTAATACAAGGTTCCTCATAAATAGTTATAATAACAGTTGAAAAATAATAAATATCCGTAGGGACCATTTTTTTTTGTAAGTATTTAAATTCTATTTTTAACAAAATTATATCATTATAATATACATACACGATGATATTTTCAAATTGAATTTTTTTGGAAAAATGAATTTAACTTACTGTTAAAGGTAGGTACTGTATAAATGCCTAGTCGTAAAATAAATTAGGTAGGTACTTTAATCACAATATTATTTATTAAAGTCTTTGCTCAGAATCGTTTTTCGTTTGTTTGTTGGTATTTTAATAGGTTGTACGTGGATTTATTCCTATTACTAATTATAGTACCTAGGTGTGACTAAAATATTCGTCTACAACACTTGGAGAGCACAGTTTTATTGACATTAACAATTTAATTTAACTCAAGAATGTAAATTTGAGACCCCGAATAAGTATAAAACAAACTTACTTTAAACATCGACACTTTTGACGGAATTCGTGACGCGTGTGCACTGCGACATCACTTTGGAAACGCTCCAGATATGTATCTGAAAATATTGTGATTTGTGAAAAATAAAACCATACGAAACGCAGTAAATTTTTTTTGTTCATGTCAGTTTCGCTTATGAACATTTTAGAATTTTTAATCGACTGTGACTTCCGCAACGACTTTGACAATTGCCATAGAATATAAATAATAGATATTATATTATACGTCCATATGATGAATCCACAGATATAATATAATGCAACATTTTATATCAAAGAGTTCCGTGTTTAGGAACAATTTGATGTTGTATAGATAGATATTAGAAGCATATAGGCATATTTGTTTTTATGAATCTTTTAGTAAAAATGTGAATATAAATAATGTAATTTCTGATTTTTAGGGTTAACTTAAAGATATACAATAAACACATCAAATTTACAGTACCGAATATAATACCAACTAAATTTATAGAATTCCAATTTTAACAATTTCACCGAATACTGTCGAGTTTTAAGTTAATAATAATTAAGTAGGTACCTATTTAATATGTTAATTTTAATTGTATTGGGTTTTTTATATTTTATAATGATGGGTGATTAGAATGATGTCTAATTATTTTAGTATTATGTGTGTTTTTAATTTTAATTTTTTTTTTTTTGTGTGTGTCTGTAGCTACTAATTTTTAACTTTAGTATCTTTTCGGATGGGAAAGTAAATTTAGTTGATGCATTCGGGAATTCTAAATTTATAGTTCCCAGTAGATTACAAACGTCGGGATAAACAAAAAAAAAATTAAGAAAAAACTGGAATTTTTACGCAAAATTGGTTTCCGGCATTATCGATTTTGATTTTCGGTGTAGGTAACTCTAAAAAATGTACTGTAGTCCGTAGATATATGCAATTTTCACTGAATGTTTATATTAGCATTTTATATACACCAGAAATTATTTTGACCAATGTTGTGCTATTTATAGGCGTACAATATTTTCATTATTAAGTTTTTTTTTTTATAACTAAGAGTTGAAAATTGCTACACGATTTCTTATACATTTTTCTATTTGTATCAAAAAAATGTAGGTACTTAATTTAAAATTATTATTTGTGGGTTCTTAAAACGTTCAAAGTATATTTTTATATACAAATATGATAATATTCAATATTATGCAAAAAATAGTAATTCAACACATATTATAACGTCTTAAAAATAACAATATAAAATATCCTAGTCTGACAAGCCGTCTCCGCTCTGAATTGTGTTTCGTATATAATGATTTACCTATCTATAGGTACCTACAACATCATTGAGTTCAAATGTAACACTATCTATTACAGGGTCCCTTTGTAACCTTCCGTACAGCAGAGCGTCACCCACGTACCTGCTTATTTTGATTTTAAGCTATTCAAGAATATTTTAAATTTCCTCAGGTTATTTCCGATAGATATTAATAAAAATATGTTTTCTTCGAAAAACATTGTAAATATAATCCAAAATTCCTCATAATGAATTTGTTCATTATTTTTTTCTATACCTACCAATAACACAATACAATTTTCAAAATATTTCAACTAGTTTTCAGATTTTATTTTCCGAGACATAAGAACGCCTGTGTGTTGCATGTTCAACACAATTTATAATTAATTCATAATTGTATAAATATATTATTATTATATTCTACGACCTGTGTGTGTCGTCGTCACCTGTGCTTACGTATTTTATAAATTGCGCGCTCCGCACGTAAAATTTGTATCTATACGTCACCCGAGTAGCAGATTGTCCATGGCAATAAATATTAATTTTTAGACTAAAAAGTAAATGTAAGCCCCCAAAGAATAGGTAATCAAACTTACGTATATGTCGATTCTTCGGTTTGAATATAGGAGTGCCATATCTAGAGTACAGATTCCATAACCAGAAACTGCTATTTATTCATCCGTCTTCATCTCGCTCTGAACTGATAGTATCGAGATATTTTATGAAATTAACTTAAGCAGAATGAAATATATGAATAAATGTTGTATAAGTACAAAATTACTGTTTAACGACTTTTTTTTTTGTTCATTGAAATTACTATAACTGCGAATCGTCTCCGACGAATGACCAGGATTGGCGTTTGCCATAGATGATAGATATTATAATATGACAACGTTATCAGTTTTCAATTTTCTTACTTCTTTGGATGAGACCATTCATTTTTATTTCATATTTCAAAATAGAATATTATTCAGAGTATTAAAATCGATAATACTAATTAACAAGGAACTCTGTAGGTATATTATGTAATTTAGCTACAATGTTGTTGAGAATACATTTTTTTCGGCATCTCGCAACATTAGCAATAATATTGTTTTTAGTTTTAATGGCAAAACTATAACTTAATATAAAACTACCCTAGTGCCGGTTGCACTAAACACTCAATGAATAGTGAATCGATATAGTGAGCTAATGGTCCCTTATACAAGGTTTAGTGGCCTACAATCGGTCCATTCAATTTAATAAATTGTTTATGTAACACTGCATTAGAGCGTTGACAATCAAGAGAAATTCAAAACTATGCTTTGAAATTTAGGGGATTAAAAAAATTTTGGATACTTTTGACTAATTTTGATTTGTATGGGGAAGGATTATAACCTAAATTATATTAAGGATTTAATATATATCTTAAACCGTGCTTTATACACATATTGCAATATTTTACCATCCCGACGTTCAGTGCGGCACGTCTGGTTACATTATGTTTATAAGGCACCCTGATAGATGGCGTTAGTACGGATACAAAGGCAAATTTCCGCGTACTCCGCTCTACGGATAACCACAGAATAATAACGTTTCGTAACCATAATAATTATCTCGTGTCCAGTAAGTTCTGTATATTTTAGTCTGTGGTGACAACAGTGATAAAATGATAATGTCCGTTCTTATCATTCTAACGCCGAAAAACAAGTAAACCGCGATTTGATTTTGTGTATGAAGTGATACGTTTATTGTTAATATTCTTTTAGCGGTTTCATGTTTTTATTAATAGTTATTACTTAATTGTTATGCTTCTTGCTAAATTAAATTAATTTTTCTTAACTAAAAGTTTTTGTACTTTTCTTCTCAGTCGGTTTTTAACCACTTGTAAGTGAAATACTGAAATATCTATTTAATATTTTTATATTGTGTAGGTACTCAATTGATGTGTATTTTTATAATCGTTGTATTATAATATTTGTGTAAAATACTATAAGTACATAGTTTACATAAGTTTATTTCTATGTGTACAATTGTTACTTTATAACTTAACTCTGTTTTATTTTCAGCTTCAAGACTGATTATAATTTGTTATACTTCTAAGGATTACAATGAGTTCAGGACTGGAAAGCTATGTTAACCGTATCCTTTGTATATAATTAATGTAACATAAAGTTCATTGTTACATTGTTGGTTATAGAATGAAAACCACTTGTATTTTAGTTTTAAAAATAATTTTGTAACTGCATACGTCTATTGGTAGCTCTACAGAACGAGCATAATAATATTGTTAACACATAATCAGTTTAGAATGAACTTTATAATTTTACAAAAAGATAGTTCTTAATTTAGTATGCTTTTATTGGGTTATGTGATTTAAGTACTGTTTTCCTTATTGTTATATTCTTAAGATACTGTTTCTATTATAACGTCTGATGGAAGAAACTTTGTGGTAAATATACTATTGCTTAATAAATATTTTACAATTTGATAAAAAAATATATATATCAACAATTTTTTTTTTATTCAGGGAACTCTTAAAGGATTTGATCAAACTATAAATATAATTTTAGATGACAGCCATGAACGAGTATACAGCCCGAATCAAGGTGTTGAACAAATTATATTAGGTTTACATCTCATTCGTGGTGACAATGTGTAAGTATTAGTTCAAACATAAAATTAGTATAGTATATATTTTTTCAATTGATTCTAGCTTACAGAAATATTTTGAATTGTTGATTAAATAATTATAATTTTGGAAGCATTGTCTTAATGATATTGAAAAGTAATTTGATTATGAATGAGTAACACATTTATTATGTACACAATGTAATAAATATAATATAATTGTATAATAAACATATTATATTATACATTTACCAATCAAAATTGTTTGATAATATATTTTTATATTAAGATATGGAACAATCATTTAAGGTCTTACAAAAAATAATTGGTGATCATTAAAGTTATTGAAATATATTACTATTATTATTACTGATTGATCGATTACTACCGATCGAAACCTTTTTCATGTCTAATATTCTTATTTATGTTAACTACAATATACATAATTTTTGAAAACTTTATTTATTGGTCTTATCAACAAAAATGATACCTACATGAAATATATATTATTTATATAATTATGTACTAAAATATAAATATTCTTCTATCTACAAGCAATTTACTGAATTTTTGTATTTATCACTTAATTATGGAAGGTTTATGACCTTTATTTGTTTTTATTATTTTTTATATCTTTTGTTTAAAATGTTGGACAGTTGACAATATTTTCAAAACAACATAATATAAAATCTTATCAAATCAAATTTCATTTAACACATATGCAAATAATTTCTATTTTTTGCCATTATTCCCAATAATTGCTCTAGATTTTTGTAAGTCGTTTTTTACAAAAAAAATTATTTATGTGAGGCTTTTTTAAGAAAAAGTATTCATATCAATTAAAATTTTTTTTTTAAATTGTATAATGGGCCATTAAATTATATCATGGTTAAACCTCCCTTGTATGCATGCCTTTTTGCCCCTAATGTTTCCAACACATAAGGCTAAAATGTATTATTAAATCATTAAGCTGAATGTAACTACTTACTGTGTCCAGTGTATTAGTTAACAATACCATTGCTATTCCCTATGTTTTAAATTTTGGATAATATCTTTATAGAACACAGTGTTTTAATTCTTTTCACGAGTTATATTATATTCTACTAATTATGAAAGTTTTCAACAAGCGTATAGATAATTTTTTTATCTACTTTTAACTATATTTGATATTTCAGTTGTTAGTATTTTACTATTGTGTAATTATATTGATTTGGTCCTTTGTCCATACTCTTTTCTGATAAATAAATAATATATTTTTTATAATTGTTATCAATTGAAAATGTATGTATTAATTTAATAAATAGCTGAAAATTTTTCAGTGCTATAATCGGTGAAGTAGATGAAACAATGGATTCCTCAATTGATTTGAGTGCAATCAGAGCAGAACCTATTGGATCAGTAGTATTTTAAGACATTTTATAATATTATAAATATTAAATGCATTGATTTTATTATATTAAGTAATTGTTACTATTAAAGCTATGATAGTAATATAAATATAAGGACAAATAATATTGTGTTTTTATTGATTAATATAATGTTTATATCATATTATCTTTGATAATTACATGTCCGGTGTATAAATTATAATTAATAATGAAGAATTAAAATGGTAGTTTGTAAGTGTTTTAAAAATCACATTATTACATTATTACTTGTAAGTTATAATATATAAATACCAAGAAGTGAAATAGGTGTTTGTCACTATGGTATTCTGTTCTATACATCTATTAATAAATCAAATAAATACATTTTATAAACACAAAAACAATTACATACATTTAAATTATATGCCTACCCAGTGGCGCTGAAAATATGTCTATTTTAATCTAAAACAAGCTGTCCAATCACATCAAAGTTGTATGTTAATCAGATCTGGTTACCTACTTTATTTTGTATTTTTGTCCCTATTAGTTATTACTTGTTACCATCATTTAAACAGTACATCCAGTACGGGTTCAAACTGCAGTACGTACTAGGTACCTACAGTTTATGGTACAGAACAAAAAAAATAATAATTTTGATTCATCATTCAATGATGAATCAATTGGGTTAATGTGAAATATACAATATGCATTTATTTTTTTATAGGTTCTATATTTACAACTGGTACAAATTTTCATAAAATGTACAATAAGTTATTATTAAATAGAGTATACTATGTAGAATGTAGATAATTAGATTTTAATAGACTTAAATGTAAAATTGTTTGTGTTGCGGGCTTGTGGCACTCGAAAATTATGTCGTTTGTTGACAAATGTAGACGTTTTTAATTATTTTTCGGCGTTATGGGCTATTGTGCAACTATTTCGAGTGATCGAGAATGTGACATTTGATAGATTTTTGTGTTATGTTTAATATCATACCCGGAAAGGTAAACGTAATATAATATATGGAAGTATGGAACGCAATCCATTGGTATTCTAGTTCCGATTTCACTAGTAAACATTATCGATTTCAAATTTTTGAAATGCAGTATGCACTATGCAGTTTGCAGTTCAGCCGTTGTACGCACTCGCTTGGCCAGCCATAGTCTATATCATAAATTCATGAATCAACGACGATAAAATACAAAAATGACCTACTTTGAGCACCCCTACTCATATCAGTTTCGACGATTCATCATTCCTATAATCAGCATTCAGCATGCATGCATTGATATATTTTGATGTTAATATCTCAGTATCTTATATTGATAAAGTTAAATCTATTTGCTAGTCAGTACTCGATTTAAGTATTATAATATTTAGTCGATACTTCCTGTGTTTATTTATTCTAAAAGTGTTTATTGAATTATTGAACAATAAGATATAATAATGTTAAACCAAAAGAATTTCACAAAACTATGAAATTGTATTTCTAACAACGATAAAAAGAAGATTAATATGCCATCTTTTAGGCAGAAGTTCTCTGGGTTCTTTAGGCAATTTTCAGCGCCATCAGAGTCCAGGAATGATGAGAACGCTTCGAATCGTTTCATTAAAAAATATCTTACTGGGTGAGTGATTTGAATTTTTGTTTTATTTAAAGCTAGATAATTTACAATCTTTATAATAATATGACAATGAATACATTTTATAAATTATAATATCCTCAATAAAAATAGATTTGAATGACTAAATTGGTCTAATATTAGAGGGTTTTGCAGGATCTCAAATTTCAATTCCAAACAAGCCTTAGATTATCTTGTGTATTATAAGTATGTTATGTAGTGGTACTTATTTTAGAATTTAGAAGAGGACAGAACTCTTTAATAATTGATTTAATTTTTTAGGAGGCCCCTAGGTTGTAGTTTACCTAATATTACGTACCTAAATATTTAACTCTAGGTCGGATAAGGATTGAAATGTTCATAATTAATTAATGACATTCTTGAGGAGATATTTTTTAAGTGAAAGTGACTTGCCCAGTATTAATTTGAATTCGCCACTGATATGGATAAGTGTTTTGGTTTATTTAATTTAGGTATGAGCACAAATTAAATAAACATTTTATATTGTTTGTAGTATTAGGTAGTATTGAAGTAACAAATTTTAGGAAAGTGTGATTATTATGAACAGATTTAAACTTAAACGGTATTATTGATTTAAATTTCACATTTTGTTAAACATTCCTATAAATGATTTCAGCCATGAAGTCCAAAAATATGAACCAATTATTTTGCATGGTAGAACTCCGCAAGAAGTGCCATCCCAACAATTAGGTGGCATTAAAAGTTACGAAGTGGTATCATCGTTGACTGGACCTCACGGTGGCCTTATTTCTGTTAATCAAACAGAAAAACATTTGTCGGCAAGTGACCCAGAAATTAATTTTATTGATAACCTTGAAGACGATAGTCGTAAGTTTTTTCGTACAATTTATACTAAATTACCAATTTAAATAATAATGTTTTATCATTAGATAATGGGGAAAAGAAAGTCAGTGTGTCTACTAATAATTCAACTGATGAAACTTTGAATGTAGAGTCTAAACAAAATATTTTAAAAAAGCTTAGTGAGTTTCTTCAAAATATTCATTGCTTATTAAATATTAACCATATCTATAATTTCTAGGACATCCATTGGTAGCTGGTGTTGAGAATTGGAATATTCCACACACTAATGCATATGGTGCCAGTTGTTCTTTATATGAAGTGCATCCCATAACACATCGTCATACGGGTGATCCGATTGCTGATTGTTTTGCTATTGTAACCAGAGCAAATTCTGCTATAATGGTGTTGGCAGATGGTGTTAACTGGGGTGTCAAGTCAAGGACTGCAGCTAGATCTGCTGTCCATGGTTGTGTTGACTATTTAAACAAAACTATATTTACAGCAGAAAAAGAATCGCCTAAAAACACTACGGTAAATATATCACTTATACAGTTTTTAAAATGGAAAAAATAAAAATCTGACCCTATAATTAATATTTAATATAATATATATTTTATAGTTAATTTTTTTGTTCTATTTTATTCATTTCTAATTTCTATAGAAATTATATTTCAAATACAGAGAGAAGGTGAAAATGTTTTGATTAAAAGAATATAAAATAAAAATATATATATGAAATACATGAACATCTGCCATTAAATACAGTAAACGCTAACGTTCAATTTTTTAATAAAGTTTAAAAATTTATTTACTTTTTAATGATATCTATTTCTTTATTTTAAAACTATTAATGTAATGCAGCAAAATAAAATAACTAAGACAATATAACTTAATATTAATTGGGATTAAAATGGTTTTCTGGACAACATTTCCTTTCAATATAAGTTAGCTATTTTACTATCATATAAAAATATATATTTTTTGTAATTTCAGGATGTCCTTGTTACTTTACTGAGGTCCTTCCACGCTGCCCATAATATGATACTACAAGAAGAAGGAACTTTGACTACACTTACAGCAATTGTAGTACTTCCTTCTACTGTTGATAATCATTACGTAGCTTGTTGTTGTAATGTTGGTGACAGTTTGGGTTATGTGTATAGTTCTAAATATGGTGTAAGGGAACTCACTCAAGGGTCACATGATGTTCATAGAATGAGAGACATGAGAGATGTCATGGGAGCTTTAGGTCCTGTTGATGGACATAATCCAGAATTGTCAAATTTGACTTTGTCCTTAACACAAGTTGATTTAGATGATATAGTTTTTATTACTTCTGATGGTGTATCAGATAATTTAGATCCTGTGGTTGGCCATTTTACTGGTATTTATTAATTATATTATATCTTTTTATATCTAAATTGGTACTTTAATATGTAAAAAATATTTATTTAGGACTTCCCAGTGTTGAAGCATATCAAAGACACAAGCTTTCCCTTTTAAGAACAGAAGATTTGATTCGTAATGGAGTATCTGGCAAAGGACCAGCAGTAGATACAGCCAAAGACTTAGTAACATTGTTATTAGACTTTGTAACCAGGTTAACTGCAGCTAAACGTCGTATATTAGAAGATATGGAAATATATGCAGACGCTAATGGAAAACCCTTAGCTCAAGGAGAAGTCAGACAAAAACGAAAAGAAATTATTAGAAAAATGTTTGGTGTGCCAGGTAAGTTAGATCATGCTACAGTTGTTGCATTCAAAATAAGTTCTGGAAAATAGAAGTTTTAAGACTTAAATCTATTTTTTGTGTTTTTTTATATGTTTATTTATTGTTTAATTAAATAATTTGTTATTTTTTTTATTGAGAAAATTGGTTTTAGAAATTATTAGGTACCTGTGCAGTTATTATTTAAGATTATTAAACATACTTTCAAAATATGTGACTATACACAGACAAGATTACATGATATAGAAATATTATCTTATTAAAATAGACCTATATGAAATATTTATTTTGTTTATACTTAAATTACATTTTTATTTAAGTTTAGTGATTTACCAAATATCTATTAGTGCAATATTGTTTCCGTCCAATGGATTGTTTGAAATAAACAACAAACTATAATTTAGTCAGCTTATAATATTATTAAACCTATACTTTATATTCAAAACTTTTATGTGTTATAATATCATATTTTATTATTTAGTTTATTTATATTTATATTTATTGACTGTTCATTTTATCGTTTTTAAGTTATAGCTAACATCGTATTAAGACTACCGATATTTTATATTATCAGTAATACATATAGGACAAACGTACTTTATTCCCAAGTAAATTAGGCCTAAAACTAATATTTTATAAAAATGTATTAATATCAAATAACAAATATTCTTATACTAATTTTTTACATCTACTTATAAGCATACTTTTTTTATTAAATTTATAAAAAATGAAAAAAAAAATGATCATATTTTTCATATTATTATCATTGATTTTTTTTTAATAAGGAAGTTATATTGTATAATGTTCCATGCCATGGATGAAAATTGTGTAACACTTAAAATAATTGTATCATTGTTGTATAATTGTTAATCATAATGCACAATATGTAGAACACAACTTAAACGTATTTCAAAAATTAAAACATGAGGTAGCTAAAATAGTGAAAATATAATATACTTTTGACTATTTGATTATAATAATTTAAGAAAATACATAAGTATGTAGACACTGAATAATTGTCTTAATTTAAATCGGTATAATATATTTGACATAATTTATTTGAAATGATTGAGTTATTTTTTCAAGTGAAATCAAAATATTTTTTTCTTACTAACATTTATGTTTTATGTAATTTATTTTACATTAGTTAAGATATGAATATATAATTATTAGCTACTTACATTATTATCCTTTTTTTGCCTAAAAAGACCTAAATATTGTGTATGTAAAAAATGTCCCATTGATTGGTTGTCAGCAAATACTCATGGAATTTGGAAACACGTTATGTTTAATACTTGGTTATCAGAATGAACTTTCATATTATCAAATTTTGAAGTTAGAATATTTCCAGGACAATCTCAGTTTTTTTTTTTTTGTATTTTAATTTTAAAGTGACTTATGAGCAATGAGCATTTCTAAATGTTAAATTACTAGTACATTTTAAAATGAGCATAACTCAACACTTAAAATATAAAAAAAACCTACAAGTCACTAGATAATATTCTTACTTGAAAATTTGATAGTATAACAGTTTACTCCTAGTATAAAACAACATAATTAAATGGATTTTTGAAAACGTACATTTTGCTTAGTTATGCGTTTGTAAGACAGAGTCAACGCATGCGGACTGTGGGTGTAGTTTCCTCAATAATAATATTAATTTGAAATCTTTATCTTCTTTTTTAGCTTAATGATTCATTTAGTTTCATCACAAAATCTCTCCATCTATATCTTTGATAGCTGTATGTAAGATTGTGTTTTTGTCTATAATTGCTAAATATTTTGTAACTACGTCAATCCATTGGGTCTTGGGTGTCACAGGGTTCTTATTTATTTTGTTTATTATTGCCTAAGTAGGTTTTTAAGTTACCTACATGATCATAAATTCTTCATGCGTGCCTAAATTATTCTAACTGTTTGTTCATAATAAATGAGGTTATGTCTGGCCAATCAGATATATAATAGACTTGCTTCTTTCATACGTATGTACATCAAAGTGCTGTAAAAAGATTTTTTTATTTAACCAGGATATTTGAATTTTCTAAGAATTATGGTACCAAAAATTTTCGGAATCATTAATTTCTTAGGTATTTACAAAAAAGTAAGCTGATACCATATTTTAGTGAAAATCTAAATTTTGATTTTGTTTCAGAAACTTATGATAAAATGTTGGTTTTTTTTCAGAAACCATTATATTATACCTAACCGTGGAGGGGGGGAGGGATTACAAAATATAGCAATACAAATTGTATACTGTACAGCTACATAATAAAACAATTTCTTCCTCCTAACTCATTATTTTTAATGTGACAATATTATTATGCTAAATATTTAAATTTTATGCATGTAATTTGTTCAGAAGTAAGTATATGATATTTTTGGTGACCGATCGAGTTCTGAAAATAAGATAAGATTATCGACAAAATATGAGTTTTCTAGGTATATTATATATTTTATCGCAATGATACAGTTCTCATACGTGCGTACCTAGTTCTCAGTAATCACCTCAATCATTCAACTATAATACTAGGTATATAAACTTGTATTTCATACCTGACTAATAAACAGAGAAAAACAGTCAACAGTTAGTAATAAAAATATTTTATTAAAACAGGCGTATAATTTGACTCAATTTTCAAAGAAATTATTTCAGGGGGGTGTTGAACCCCGCCCCCTCTGAATACGTGCCTGTATATAGCAGAAACACAGTTAAGATTTTACTTTGATCCATTCGATTGGTGAAAAACACGGGAACATTAATATCAAGCTAAAGCTGAGTTGGCATTAAAATATTTGACAATACCGCCGGCAACATCAGTAAATTCGGAACGATGTTTTTCCACAGCGGGTAATAAAGTTACATTAAATAGATGCTACGTTGATTATTCTTTGTCGAAATAGAAAATTATTAGAGTACAATTTACAGTAAAACCTCCTTATAACGGAACCTCTATAAGACGCGATTCTCCTTATAACGGAAAATAACAACTGTCCCAAATAACTTGTATCCCGTATATTTTACTCTCCCTATAACGGAAACGTCGGAAACGGAAAAAAACAGTTAGTATACCGTGCGATTTCGTATAAGGAGATTTTACCGTATTACGTTTACATTTTTGATAAATTATTGTCTTATTTTAATCTCACGCAGCATGTAATACTTATAGGTATTATATTCTTATTATAATTCGTAATACATGGATATCTGTTAGGATTCGTTAAGCTATAACATTGGCTAGGTTAAATACTTATATATATATCAAATAATACATTAATTATCGTAATATATCCATTTTCTCTAATGTACTTATTATATGACTAAATTATGTATGTGCTAAAATAGTGCTTTTTTTAACTTAATAAATAAAATTAAAAAAACACATTTTTATTTTTATATATTTTTATGCGCTATCACATCATTTTTGTAGCGAAATTTGTGAAATTGTGTTTTCTTTGTTCAATTTATATACATATTTGTTTAGTTATTTTAAATGAATACAAAATTTAAATGAACTTTATAATCGATAACTGTCGAAAAAACCGCATTCTAAAATAATTTCGTAAAATAAAATAGTTTCGTGTGGAGATTTTGGTTCAAAAACAATAATTTATCACGGATCACCACTACGCAGAAACTAGAAAACCATTGGAAGATATTAAATGTATTGAAAATAAAATTCCACATGTAATAACATACGCTTGATTTAATAACAAAATTCACAGACTCGTGTGATTGCGTACGTGAATTTGACTACACGTGAAAAGTGTGCTTTTAACAATTTTGTTTTAACTCTTAGACCTACCCATTATGGTTTTACCTAACACGTCGAGCCGTCGAGGGATATATTCGATTTTAATTGTCGAAGCGAACGAGTGACCACACCACGTCTATATAAAATGCGCAGTTACGTAGATCTTATAAACATGGAAAGATAGGACATAATACGGTTTTATCGATTTTAATAAAGTGATTCAAATTGATTTATGAGCTATGAGTTACGCAGGCTTTCCTCAAAATACTAATATCAATAAATATTGATGGCTCATTACTGTGTTTACATATTTTGCATATTTTCATAACATAAAATTAGATAAATTAGTTTAAAAAAAAAAATCTTAATTTTTAATTTTGCAAAACTACATTATTCAGTAGGTACCATACTTTTTTGTAAATACTTCAGAAGCTAATAATTTCCAAAATATTTTAGTGGTATTATAATTTGTTAGAGCATTCAAAATACACTAGTTTTCAAAAAAAAATCTAAATTTTGTATAGGTTACAATTTGAATTTCGCTAAAATACGATAAAAGCATACTTTTCTTTATAAATATATCAGAAACTAATGATTTCCGAAATATTCTTTTGGTATCATAATTTTTAAATTGTGTAATACACAGCTTTCCGAAAAAAAAACTAAAACTTTGAGAAGGCGCTAAACAAACTTTTTTGAAGTCAAAGTTGAAAGGGGGAAATGGCTAATCTTTTAACATGCAGTATTTAATTATTAATAAATATTATAATTTATTAAGGTCATCAGATCTTTGACATTGAAAAAAGTGGGTATGGGTAACGTTCTATTTTACATATCAGGTGTCTAGAGACAATGTGTGAGGAGTCTTGTAATACATTTTCAAGCTTTTTGACCCAACGATATTTATAGAAAAAAAACTATAAACATTTATAAAATTTGATAAAATAAACATTTGGTGTAAATTGGAAATATTTACGATTATTCGTTTTTGAATTACAAGAAAATTCTATGAGACATCGATATTCACTATTGTTATGAAATATTGACTTGTATAAACTTGAATCTTAAAAGTTGATGGGATGAGGATCTATCCCTCGCTTCCGTTTGACGGCCACTGGGGGCGGGGAGGGTCACTAAGTGTATTGTATTCCAGAGCCCAATTTATCCTTAATCCAGGCTTGTGCAGTTGTGCATCATTGTATCTTTATATGTTTCCATGACCCCACTTGACAGCATAATTCGCAACCGTGGACGTAAATAACATACATTTGAGTGGATAGTGGGTAGATGAGCACCCTTCCTTTGAGTTTCACATGAATGTGAGCTATTTTTTAAATTGTATTTAGATAATTATTATTATAACAATACAATTTTATTATAAAATTAATATTAAATAAAATAATAAGTATATAGGCATTACTATTATAAAAAAAATACAAGAAGTTGATTGATAGCGAGGTTGAACCGTTGATCACTCTGTTAAGAGTTGTTGTATTATCAAATTTTAATTACCTCCTTTGGAAGAGATTCAGATACGGCATTTACTTTACTTGTATATTATATATATATATACATTAATACATAATATAGACTATTTAAAGATCACTTTATAGTATATAAGTGGCACGTGGAAGTATTACATAATGTAACGTTATATTTATACGTCTGCTTTGTTCCTATATGTGTCTACTGTCTACGGCCGGTATCATATATAATACGTAAGTACCTATGTAGGTAATAATATTATAATATACGCAATACGCAGATAGGTAAGCTCAAATAATATACGAATTGAGTATTCAATTTGGTGTAGATATATAGGTACGTTTATTTTACCCCACACACCTGAGGTCATTTTTTGTATATCCAGATGATCGGAATTTTTATTTTTACTTATATATATGTAATATTTATAACCTCATTAAATAACGTATGAAGTACTATGTATATGTACCTATATAACTATATATGTATATATTATAAACATTTATAGATAAAATTATAGCGCCATATTATTTTGCTGCATTAGCGATTAATTTTGTATTACTTATCGTTATGTAATCATATATTTCGACGTCAATAGTAGGTAAGTAAGTTTACCTACAGCAGCTGTGTTCATAATACGTTTAAATTGTAAATAATAAAGTACCTATTACGTATAGGTACAACCTATAGTTGCCATAATATTGTATTTGTGTCTGGTTGATCGTCTGGTTGTCTGCAGGTTGTCTGGTGTCGTGGTTACCTACTGTAAAATATTTAATAAATATTATTTAATATTATATTTTATCGAGTAGTCCAAAAAAAGGACAACGGAAAATACATCCAAAATCAAAAATGTCAGTGGAGAGGTGAAATGGTCAGAAATTAAATATATGTTAAAAATTAAAATTGTCCAATATCAAAAAAATTATAGTATCGAAATGGAATAAAAGAGGAACACCTCAGACAGAAATTGTGTAATGATAATAGTATATTATATTATATAAGAATTATATAGTATATTATTATTACAAATATTGCTATATCGGACAAATTTGCTTATTGTAATTTATATTAATTTGTTAAATTAGGTCAAAGAGAAATTGTACAACATCCAGAAAAAAAAATGAATGTCGATTTGATAGTAAAATTTAAAAAAAATTTATAGAGTATAAAATAATGACATTTTTAAAATGTTTTTCATTGCCCTTTATACACTTTTAGTAATATATTATATGTTTATGTGTTAATTATATGATTTTTAGATTCTGAGCGAAGCGATGAATGTATTGATTTTACAATGATGATGTGTATTTTTTTATTTATTAATTTTTTTTTGTGTCTGGGTACACGATAAGTAGTCGAAATAATGCTTCGATTTTCTTCAACAGTAAATTTTTTTATGGGAAAGTCAATCTAGTTGGTGCATTCAGGAGGTCATTTTTTTAAATTTCCTATAGTTTTCAAAAGCGCAGGGAAAAACAAAAGGAAAATTAAGGAAAAACGGGAATTTTATTGAATATTATTTTTAGAACAACTATCAAATAAACATTTATTTTAAAATACCTTTTACTTTTTTAATGAACACATAAGTCATAATTCATAATATTAACACAATACATTTTACATTATTGTGTACCTGCGCAATGCGCATCCTTAATAATATAGCCTGTACAATTCGGAAAGCAAATGTGCTGACTTGAATTTGACTATCTTACTGTGAAAAATGGGAACGAACTCAACCAATAAACTCCCAAAGTGAACAATATTAAGAATTTCCGCTTTATAATAATATAATAAATTAAATACAAGTACTATATACTACTATAATAGATCAATAGATACTATATTAATAAAAAATACCTACACAGTAGGTATAACCGTATAATTACGTATATGTATTGTATATATGATTATAATAATTTTTGAATGTAGGTATTCTCTAAACCAGACATGTCAAACTCAAAGTATTAACTGGGCCAAATATATTGAACAGTTACTATGCAGCAGCACATACAAATTTATCAAAACAAAAAATTGTATACACGTTTTTTATTTTATTCATTAATCACAATACTATAAGTACAAAATAATATGTACGATACTTATTATAAGTATGTCTATAATACAATATAATTTACATTTAGCATATTATATTATTATAATTATTAGGACGCAGAAAAAAATCTAAAAAAATATAGGCACCGCTGAACCCTAATCAATTCTGATACCTTTTAGTTTTGGTGGAAACTTTCGGGACTAACGTGCGTTTGAACTCTCGGTTCACTGTTTGCAGGCGACCACGTTAAACACTGATTACTGTAAGTAGAGGGCGCGCATTGTACCTATAAAATGCGTTAATTGAAACATGTCTCCCATTATAAGAGGCTATAGACACTATTTTTATTTCATTGTCTATATAATTATGATTGCAATGAGCTTGGCCTAACTCTGCAGGAAATTGCTCGGTAGTCTATATTTACTGATTAGTGAATGATATCTGCCATGATTACTGGCTTTATTCTGGTACAATATTGGGCAGGTAACGGCCCGGTGAGCCCGGACGAGGGTAATATATGAGAAGGTAATAACGATACCTTATACTAGTTTGGTCAGCATTAGAAAGATCGGCGCCGTCAGGTTTGTTTGCCGCATCCGTCGATTTTCAGTGGTGTGTAAATGCAAAACGAATCTTGTACAAATGTTTCTGAGCCTTACTCTCATCACAAATTATTATATTTATTGTCCGATAAAATGGACCAAGGTAAGACGGGTATTATTTAAAAGTTAGGTGAATATATTATATGTAGGCTATACGACGATTTTTGTAAGTAAAATACCTTATCTTTCACATGTCCATTGATTGCAACGCCTGAAGAGTTAGTATACAAGAGGGATTTTCCAAACCGCATACCGGAATTTCATAATATTATGTATACAGACTGATTAAAGTTATTGATTGGTATATTATGGTTAGTTTATTGGACAGAGGAGTTTGAATTTCAAAATATGTCTTAAACGAGATGAAGTATTTAGAGTCTGCTGCAGTTGCCAACCAGAATTATTTCAAGGGCGAGGGTGGGAGTACTTCGTTTGATGTGCCGAAATGTTCTTCATAATAGTTGACGGTTTCAATACTTATGCACATATACTAGACATTTGCTCGCTCAAACCAGTGTGAAAATAAACGCATCGAAATGTTTGCACCATATCATTGACATGGTTCATTATCCCGCATAATTGTGGGATAATTGTACACCGGTTTGGACCAATACATTTCTAGATGGTTGCTTCTCGTCGTAAAGTGTATAATTAATACGGTACGTCGGTTATTATAATATTCAAGTCTAAAGGTTGATGCTTTTTTTCCGGTTTACTTGTTACTTGGGAGTCTCGAGTATATTCTAAATATAATTCGGCTTGATAGATATAAATCTCCTTAGATATACAATATCATGAATTGATTATATATTATTTTAGTGGTGATATAATGTACTTTATAATAACACAAGATACCTATTGGGCTATTAAAGTTTGTAATAAATTTGTATTTGCGTACGTTTATTTAAACCATTAGGCATACGAGTATAGTTAATGTCGTGATGCACAATAGCACAATGTTATGTCATGTGGAATTGGATCCTACGGGCTACGAATATTTTAACAATGAATATTAATAGGACATTGACGTTTCAACTGCGACTTATTATTTTGTTTACGGACCTATATAATAGTTGTGGATCCTCGTTAATCATTTATCATGACGCGTTTCGCGACCCGTGAATAATATAATATATGGTTTCTTCTTTCGACCGCGGCTTTGATCTGGGTTAATATATTTAACCACTTAATAATGTATATATACCTCGTGTCCTCGAAAACACGATAATATACTGTAGAATTAAATTACCCATATTACTCAGTACCTACCCTATATATTTTTTCGAAATATGTTTTCAGCGACATGAAACTTGACTATTGGATAATCAATCTCTCGCAGACGGAATTCTAAAATATGGTTGGGGACTTGGGGTACTGAGTATAATGTATATAGATAACTGAGTTATAGATTATTAGAGTATACCCAGCTTTTGTGAACACACGGTATGTCGGTATATATATATTAAATAGGTATATAATACATCGTATATGTATAGGTTATAGAAGGCATAATATTATAAATAGAATAAAATAATTTTGAAATTTGTTGTTATTCAAAAATAAATTACGAAACCATAACGATTTGAATTTTCGCTGAATACCTATTTATTTTATAGCATTAATGTATAGACATGATATTCTAAATACTTTCGATCCAGTAATTTCGGAGTCTATATTCAATACATACAATCAAATCTTTCCTCTTTATAAAATTAGTAAAGATAATTCATACCTGTATTATAGGTAGGTATACGATGTTTTTGTCAAAACTTAGATAAGTACAGGCGGAACACAGTCTTCGCTCAAAATTGTTTTTTGTGTAGAATCTGTTTATGTATATAAAAGTGAATGTACGTTTGGATGGGAGTATGGGACTTATACGCTTGGAAACTACCGAACTAATCGGCACCAACTTTTGCGCATGATATATTTCTTGAGACTCGGGGAGTAATTAAATAGCTTTATTTTTTAATGCTTAAAAGTTCCTTGGTTACAAAAAATAAAATAGTTTTTAGGTAACCGATGGCAGCCAGAATTAAACGAACAATATATATTATAGTAAGGAGCCTTTTCTAAAATCTATATAGATATCTATTATATAATTGAACGTATCCTGACTGACTAATCAATGTAGAGCCTAAACTATGATTGCAAAGGACTTTACATTTTGTCAGTACCTATACCTTCGTACTACCATGTGGTGGTTGTATCCAAAAATCTCACACTTATGATTTCGACCCCAAAAAGGTAGGTTGACAAAAACCGCACACTTCATCGATTCATTTTATAGCGAAATACCACACACTATTTCTAGTGTAAATAGAATATATAAGACAATACGATACTGTACAATTATCTTGCACGTTTAAGTCTTTAGTTTCACAAAATTCGCATTTTAAAAAAGTGCTTAGATAAGGATTTTGAGATTTGCTATGGAAATCTTGATGAAATTTTTTGTTGATTATAAATTGCTTCCACTGGTTACATAAAATAAAAACGAATTTAATCATCTATATTCAATATAATATCAAGAGTGGCTAGCGATAAAAAAAATAATAATATGAAGAGCAGGAAAACTAAAAATACCTATTATTATATTAGTAAAAATGTTAAGACAAAATCAGCAGTTTGGCCACTCCTGATATATAATATATAGGTATATATAATGGATATATATAAGTCTGTCTGTATTTTATAGATAAAAAAATTACTGGACCGTCTTCAATAGCAACTATATCAATAGATTCGTTGAGGCTTGGATGAGTGACAGCACTCAGATAACTTGAGATTACACATGCGGGTGTGGCGTCCTCTTAAACGGCCAACTCCGCCACGGTTAGGTTAGGTTATGAGTATAAGAGTATTATAATAGTTTAATAGTAAATATTATGATATGTATAAATACTATAATTGCTTTTTTGAAAAATCGAATTTTCACAAAGTTTGAGTTTCAATTCATCACTTGTTGATTTTTATAAGCATTTCTTCTCAATAATTGTATATTATGTAAAATAAACTAGATATTAACAGGACGTGATACTCGCATGTGTTGTCTCCGTCTTACAAGTGCGTTACATAGCAAATTTTACATTCAGCAGAACACGTGTAGCTCCGTTATTAAAATTGTAAATTGTTTGTACAACTCTCATCATAAGTCGCTTTAAAATTAAAATATAATAAAAAGTTCACGTGGTTGCCAGGATAATAATCTTACCTTTCGATTTTGTAAGAGGTTAATTGACTAGAATTTTTTAATTACCAGAGCTACATGTATTCTGCTGAACTTACAATTTGTTATGTTACACACTTGTAAGACGGAGATAACACATGCGGGTATCACGTCCTCTTAATTATATACTTACATAATAATGACCAATACCAAAAAAGCATAGATTTATTATTACCAGATACCAAACCCATAATTAGATTAAAAATATAAACTTTAGGAGTGGCTAACAATAAAGGTATTTTTATTATAAATATTGTTATGCGTATGAAAAAAAAAAATATGAAAAGAAATAAATATACATAAATTACATTATATAATATTAATTAGAACGATTAAGTTCTATTGTTCTAGAGTAATTTTAAGAATTACTTTTGTTAGTTAAATTAATTGCTGTATGCCTATAGCAATCGGCATGTATCGAATGATAAGCTATTCTGTATATTTATATTTGTATGGATTTGACACATTATCTAAGTATTATATATAATATGATATGCTACTTATATTATATTATTTTAATTTTTAATACTTCAATTAAATAAATAAAAACAACAAAATATTGCTAATGTATAATTTTATGTGTTTCATTCCCGGATAACATTTTGTATTACCTATTGAGCGGCTGCTATTATGACCTACTATTATGACAATAAGTAAAACGTAATACACGTAGGTATATAACCAATAACCACGTATTTCGATCAATGATGTAACGTATAATATTATGGAGAAACACCTATGGACTCGCCACCAGGTGTCTTACACTTGTACATTAGATACGCACGACTTGTGTACCTACACTGTACACCTTTGTAAGAATAATATTGGAATATTTTGTGAATTTTAATCTACTTGAGAGTGTAAATTAATTTTAATTTTTAAATTATAATTTATATTATTAACAATGTACACCAACGATACCAAGTATTGTCATAAGTATTGTAATATTTTGTGTATAGTTATTGGTAGTTTAGGTGTTGAAACTAGTGATGTACCTATTAGAGATAATCGCAGTTGTATATTATACGTACTTAATGTAAAAATAAATACATAGCCATAACAATTAGAAACCTAACGCTTAAATTGAAAATTAACAAAAGCATTAATTTGCTAGGATTTGTTGATCAGGCGATGTTGTGTGGTCTGGTGGCTGCGGCGCGCAAACATTGCATAAGACCACAATATAACTTATAATACATACCTAACCTCGTTGGCGTGTCGACAACATCGATTACGTTTAAATTATTACACTTTTAATTATTTCCATTATTCACACTCCATTATTGTATAGTATACTATATAGGTGTAATCATATAGGACATATTAATATGATTAATGAACAATACAATACGTCAATACCTACTTTTCATCACATCACAAATTTGACGCTTATACTCGTCATAATATTCAAAATTATTGTTTAACCAACTCCACACCACTACTTACATTAAGATTCCTTCATTCGTGAGTGGAGTTTGAGCGTTATAATATAAACACGCAAGCACACTATTATTTACGTGTTTAAATTAAAAATGTTCTCATGGTATAGGTATACTACTTTTAGGAAAAGTATATTGGCAACATGGTTCTTTCTTCGGTCCTCGGTACTATAGGGAAAAAAAAAGGTATACTACTATAGGTATACCTACTTGCTGGTTACTGCACATGTGTAAATGTGTGATATTTACTTATACGTGTTAAGTGTATAACATTAAAAAAATTTTTTTGCTCCGAAATGGGTGCAAACATCTTTCCCACCACTGTATACAATTACTGTCAAGAACTGCAATTGCTATATAACATTGTCTCCCTCCACAAAAACAAATGGTAATATTATACATACTTGCTTAATCTCAACATAAATACCGCAAGAGTGTTATGTAACAGTTTAAAAATCACTCATCCGACCATATTCGATTAAAACGATCCGTCTGAAGTATTAAACTCAACTCAGGTCTGTAAAACAATGTAACAGCAACTACGACTCACATGCAGCTATAGTGCACTATGTATACGCCATAATATATCATTGTAGGCGTACCCGAGCTGTGGTATACCCACGCGCGAATAGTGCCTATATTACATTATATTCATATGCACATCGGCTACCTGGATCACAGAGTTATATTTTATAAAATTGTAGATACTTAAGCAATTCCTTCAAATGTTCATTCCATTATATATAATATATATAATGTATTACATGAATTAATCATGTGTGCATATAAACTATGTAGGTATTTACGTTGTTGTATAAATATGCACACGTTTAACAAAGTCCAATTATTTGTATTCATATCACACACATACATACATACATAGGTGCATACATTTATTTTTTGAGGTACTTACATCAACTGGTAACATTTTTCAGGTACGCTCGTAATATATAATCATTATACGAAAAGCAATGAAGAATAAAGAGTCTCTAAGTGATTGTACGAGTGGTTTTCCTACATACTTTGTTGTTGCATTATATACTGGGATAGACACTAATAACAAAAATTAAAACAATATTTTTTCTGGGTTAACAATTTATTTATCATCCGCTATAGTGCTACCCACTCAGTACTTAGGTATTCAACACAAAGCTGAATGCAATATTATAATATTATTGGTTATATAATATAAACAACAGGTGGCATACGCTGGGTATAATAATATAATATTTTGGGTTTTCAAAATGATATATTATACAATATGTCGACGTTAGGGATAACCGATGGGCGATGAGCGATATCATTTGGAAAAATGTTTTCAAAATTACATTCGAAATCATACCGATACGTTACATTTTATTTAATACTCTTATATGCGATATAATAGGACTATAGATGACGTAGTTTGTATGAAAAAAAAATAAACATACCTATATATGACGAATGTATTGCACTTACACGTACAGCATTAATCGATTGTGCGTAATCATAATAGATTCGAATTAAACGAGTTTCACGAAGTATTATATAATTCATAGTTTGTGTATCCTTGTTGCCCTAATGTTGTATACGCAATACTGCAGTAGTACAATAATAATATTAAAAATAATTTAATAAATATTATTATTACTGTACGTCTTAATCCACCTTCATCGCATAGGCGTAGCGTGATGAATGTACATGAGTGGGCTATAGCATAATATAATGTTTCGGGTGAACAATTTATTATATTCTAAAAATGTGATTGAAAAATAGCCCTCCCCCCATTCTACGTCTATGACCTACACAGGTTCTTCCCGGGAGTTTGGGATTTGGGAATTTCTTATGGTTTTCGAACGATTATAGTGGTAATGGACTTATGGACTCCCGTCTCACACTGACTAGGCGGCGGCGACCTCTGTTCGTATGAAAAATAGTGTTACGTAAGAATATCGTGCAACTGCCGAATGCCGATGGATGACAGTGACTACTGCGACGACCTTGATCGTTGGTACCGGAACCCGCTCGTCCCCAAAACTATTAACACACGAAACAACGTA
The DNA here is from genome assembly GCA_027563435.1 of Nasonovia ribisnigri. Taxonomy (NCBI): domain Eukaryota; kingdom Metazoa; phylum Arthropoda; class Insecta; order Hemiptera; family Aphididae; genus Nasonovia; species Nasonovia ribisnigri. The sequence continues at coordinate 37,091 of JANEHU010001505.1, forward strand.
CCTATATTATACAGTATTATACTACAATTTACTGCTGCACACAATTATTTATTTATTCCGCCGTGACGTCTACATAGTTATGAACAGCGTGCGAGCATCTAGAATATTCTCAGTTATAGGTGTCTTATACAGACGACATGTGCACGAAGCGCGTATTTAAAACCACATTGTAATAAGTTTCTTTATGTTTGTGTTTGCAGGGTCGTAAGGACGTGTTAGGGTTTTTATGTGCATCTAGAAGGCGCCTAGAATATAATAATATTATTACTTTTTCGAAACATACGTATGACGAATTATCGTCTGCAGATGTGGATTTTCACTTCAGAGGCAACTTACCTCGAGCTCTAGGTGTCAAACATATTTTTGTTTATACAATACGATAATTCATACAAAAAGAATGTGAATAGGTAATCATAATGTTTGTTGTGTTATTATAATATAGTCTTATACATAAGCAGTAGGCATCATATATATTTTTTTGGTTTACCCAAAATCTATATTATTATTTGTAAATGAAAAGTTTTTAAAAAATTCTTCGGCATTCTTCCTATACATGAGATGGTGAAATAGGGAAGGAGTATCGCCGCCGATTTTTTATGACGATAATATAATAAAACGTTTCCCTGCCCAATAAATACAAATTTATTTCTATGTATATTGTTATATCCATAGACCATTGTTCTGCTCCATGATACCGAACAGGCCTACAACTGCGGCACGACTTTTATATAAGACGTATGTATAAGTAAAATACGTAGGTACATATACCTATCGAATTACGAGTGGTTTCCTATACCTCTATCCCGGGGCTATAGTGCATTTTACATAATACATTAATACATAATAATATAGTACATTGTACATGCGTATAGTGTTGCAGTGGTATTAGCAATGAGGTACGAGCGTCATAATTGTTTAAGCGACCGCCGCCGTAGGTGTTTCAGTGTTTGAGTGATATAACTCTGTTATCGTCGGGGTTTGGTTGATATAATTTCACAATACTGCAGTATACGGGTTATATCAATACATATACCTAATTCATGCATAGGTAATACCAAAAAGTGAATAACAAATTTATTATATTAAATTCGTACCTAGGTAAATACATTTTTAGTGAACTTCGCATGTGGAATGTGGATACTGGACACTTAATGACTATATTATGCTTATAAAACCACGGCTGCAATAATTGAATCATTAAATAAAATAAAATAAGTTATAGCGACTGTATATCAAAAGAAACTTTAAAAAATTTACACCGGCACTGTGAATTCGATAATTTGTTTTAAAAAACTAAAAATATTTAATGTGCCTTTTTTCATAATTGAAATTAATTGAATTTGAGTTCATTTCTAATAAAAAATATGTCAATTCTATTAATCCTTATTATTTACAATATAAAGGTATAATAATGTTCGCTTGTTATAAATTATAAATTATAATACTTACACAAGAATTTATTATTATTACTTTTCGTTAGAATCTTTTATAAATGTTCATTTAATGTTTTTTTTACACAAATGGATTAATGAATTTTTGTCTTGCATAATGTATAAACTAGATAATGTGTAATTAATAATATGCATTAAGCAGTAATATTAAAAATAATAGAAACACAAATAACTGTTACAATCTGATGTTGATTTAATAAAAAAAAAAATAAAATATAAAATAGAAGAATATTAAATAATTAGCATTCAAATTATGGTTCAATAATTATTTGTTGTAGGTAAGTCTTAAGACCTAATTTAATTACGTTAAAAATAAATCAAAATTGCACTAAAAATATGTCGAAGTTGCGTTAAAAATATATCAAATTAATTTTGCAATTATTGCAATATTATTGCAGTATAAATATATTAAAATTGCAATAATCACATAAAGTTACATAATACAATAATATAATTTCTTAATAACATGATGGACATTAACAAATTACAGAATTTTAAAATACTATAAAAAAAAATATTATAAAACTTTTTTAAAAATTAAAATATATTATTTTTATGAGTTAAAATGTATAACAATTATCGAAATTGGGTTTTTGAAAATTTTATAGCCTGTTACTTTAATTATGTTTGTATGATAAAAAGTACTTCAACGTTTACACTTGTATTATCAGTGCTTATTTAAAATCATTTAAAAAACTTGACGTTATATATCTAAATGATCATTTTAATTTCCCGCCATAACCTCAGGAAAAGTTTCAATAGTTTTTTGTCCTTAATTTTTTTCTAAGACATATTTAAACTTGGGACCTGGAATATGTTAGACAATAAATTATTGTTATCGATATATCAATAATTTCACGACACTATCGTATAACTGCAGTATCTATATAATATATAGAACGCTTCTCTACTATTAGGAAAAATCATAATGATGTGAAAATATTGACAGTTTTATTGTAAAATTACCTGAAATATAAGAATTTGTATAGGTATTTTATCACGAGAAGTATACAAAAAATGCAATATAAAATCAAATGGGAAGACAGTTACTATATAGTAGTCCAAATTGTGTACCTATACACATTTTAACAGATTTGATTTATCTGCGATATCAATAAAAATTTATAATATTTTTAGGTAAATCTGGTCTTTATAGTTATAACCAACTGATTTAGTTATTAATATTTTATTTCAACTAATTTTTATACCTTATAAATTTCGTAAACTTCGTAAAAACCTACTTAGTTAATTTTTTAGTTGTAAGTATAATTCAAAATTTATATATAATTGTTGGTTTAATTTTCATGGGTTATAATATTATTCATTACGAAAAAACTCTGATGCTTAAAAAATGTATCATTATTCAAAAAAAATTGCTAAATATGCATATAATTATATAGATAAGCAAAACTAAAAAAAGAAAATTGTAAAAAAAAATTGTTTTATAAGCATAATTATTTATAAAAATGACTTATTAATATTTATTTTGTTATATACAAGTTAAAATAAATAAACACAACGTATGTATGTGAATTATTGTTAGTTGATATACCTGCCTATAATATGAAGTGTTACCAATATGGCAATATTCTAAAAGTTCAGTTAAAAAATATGATATCGTGTTTAAAGTTTTATTGAATTACTTTCCAATACAATAGATACAAACATGTCGAATTCAAAACTTTTAAAATTGTTTGAAGTTAAAAATTGAAGCATTATTTCAATTACTTATTATCTTATTGAGTACACGCAATACACATACATCACAATAAAATAAAATAAAAAACACGCTCCGCTCAGAATCTAAAATGAATATTTTAGTGTATATAATATCATAATTTGTACTTCTGCAATATTCGGTTTTTATTTCCAATGAAAATGAGTTATATAACAGTATTGTTTTCAATTGTGATGCAATTGTATACAGCTTACAATTGCACACTTATTTTACAATGACTAATTAGTAATTTTACTGAACATCCAACAATGATGCATCTAATATTTTGTGTATATTTTTAACGATTATGATGATTATGTACACTATATATTAGGGATACGTAAATGTTCAATATAAATTTATAATGGATCAAATGCCCATATTTGCCGTACACGAGTAGGTACATTTTAGAATAGATACTTTTATAGTCTTCAAAATTTACTTATTTGCGGGTGTATTATATGATTAGTGATTTAATTACATATTATTTTAACATAAAAATATTCTAACTTAAACTTATTATTTTCAATAAGCAATAATATATGTCACCTATAGGTACATGTTATTTATACTTGAATATAATTATTATTAATCATGAATATTAAACTTAAGTTTGGGGTGGGGATATTTTTATGCGTCATTGACTCTAAATGGACTTCTATATTGAGATTTTCCACCTATGTCGACTCCTCCTTTAATACTTTTAATACGCCTACCATCATAACGCATTCCCATATTATATATTATATTATAATTTATAAGGTGCGTATCAATAATAGTGCGCTGATAAACAGCATATTATCAAGTTATATGTTTCACTATTTCAATTTTAGAATTTATATACTCTTAGCATGTATTGCTGTTCAGCTGTAGTAATTGTAACATTTATGTTTCAATCAAATATAATATAAATTAACTCATTTTTTGTTTTTGTAGCTTAGTTTCCAGTTTCAATTGTATTAATACTTATCCATTCAATGAGCAAAACCTGGTAGGTACCTAAAAAATTTAATAAAATTAATGGACAATGGCTTACTATAAGTTATTTATAATTATATTAGCTTATGAATGGTTTTCAATTTAGTTTTTACCGATTTATAATTATTATAAAATGAAATCGGAAGTTGATGATTTTTAATTTAATTTAAGATGTCTTACATGGCACTTTCCTAACGAATTGAGTGTTTCAATACCATATAAAAAGCTAAATTATTAATTTTTAAATGTTTTATCTGTTTATTAAGCCATTTTTTTTAATGTGATACAACGTTAATTTATACCTAGCGAACCTATAGATAAAACTGATTTGTCTTAAACTATATACTATCTATACTAGTATTTAGTAACTACTTATTCTACTTAATATAAGACATTAAATTATATTGAATAACAGTTCAAGACAAAGTGCACATATTAAATTTCAATAGAATTCCAAGTATTTTAAATTTTTATCAAAATACATTATTTACTTTGTGTAAGTACCTACTTATATTGTTAATTTAAATGTCAAAATGTATTTTAAGTTACTTTAACAACTTGAGGGTATTTTTACACCATTAAATAAATTATTTTAAGGACTTTTTAGATTCTGAGCGGAGCGATGAATGTATTGGTTTTACAATGATGTGTGTTTTTTTTTTATTTTTTTATTTTTTTTTGTGTCTGTCATCACGTTTTGGGACAGTAAAAGTGCTTAGATTTTCTTCAATAGTACCTTTTCTGATAGGAAAGTGAATCTAGTTGGTACTTTGGGGGGTCAAAAGTAAACATTTTCCAGTAGTTTTCAAAAATACCGTGAAAAACAAATGGAAAATTAAGGAAAAAACGGGAATTTTTACGCAACATTGATTTTCGACAAAATCGATTTTGGTTTTTGGTGTAACACAAAAAAAATGACGATAAATACATGAAATTTTTACTGAATGTTTATATAAGCGGTTTATATACACCATACCGTTTTCAAAATATTTTGACTTATTTTGAGCTGTTTACAGACATTTTAAATTTCCAATCTTTTTGGTTTTTTTTTTTTTTAAAAATCAATAACATTTTATTTATTCGTTAAAAATTCTTGAAAATGTAATAGAATGCTCCTAATATATTGTTTCAAAGGCACATGAAAAATATTAAAAATCTGTAGTCACAATTTTTTTTTCTAAGCATTCAAAGTTGAAATTTTGACAAAATACGTAAAAATGACGAAAATTTGCAAATTATTTAGAGTTAGAAATTCATAAAAATTTTTCTTTTCAAATCTAAGGTTTTAAAATTTAACACAAGATTTAACATAAGTTTTTCTACTTTTATCAAAAATAAAATATCAAAAAGCAAGTGAAAATAAATTTTTATGAGCGTTTTAAGTTTATAATTTTACAACATAGGATATTCACTCGATTTCTCATGTAGCGTTTTTCTTATTTAGTTGTAATTCAAAAACGAATAATTGTAGATGCATGAAAATTTCACTGAATGTTTATATACCCATTTCATATACACCATACAATTTTGAAAATATTTTGATTTGTTTTGAGCTGTTAACAGGCATTTCAGTTTTCAATAAAATTTTATTTGGTGGGCCAAAAAGTCTGAAAATTTAATACAAGGTTCCTGATATATTGATAGAATAGTAGTTGAAAAATATTGAAAATACATAGGCACGATTTTTTTTTAAACGCATTTAAAGTTCAAATTTTGACAAAATTTGTCAAAATCTTGAAAATTATAAATCATTGTAATTAAAAAATTATAAAATGTTCAGTTTTTATAACTAAGTGTTGAAAATTTAAAACAAAAATTCTCATAAATAAATCATACTGTAACCAAAAAATCTAAAAAATATATCGACACATTTATTTTTTACAGACATTTTAATTTCAAATTTAGACAAAATTTCATATTTAAACCAAGAATAATGATTTTAGTTATTTTGATATAATTTAAAAATATTATTTGTTGGTATATGAAACTTTTAGAATATATTGTTATATTTTATATACACGCAATGGCATTTTAAAATATAATTTTTTTGAGAAAAATGAATTTAACCAACTATAGTAAATACTAATGCCTATAATACTAAAATTAATTACTTTATTCACAATAATATCATCAAATACATTTAGACTTAGTAAGATATTATAGACTGACTGACCGTCTTCGCTCAGAATCGTTTTTCTTATTCAATGATATTATATCATTGGATAAAATCTAACACAATCCATTACAGTGACTCACTTGTAACCTACTGTACAGCAGAGCGACATACACTTACCCGCCCTTTTTTTTTTGTTTTTTTTTTGGTAATTTTTAGGTTTTATAGGTAATAACCTTACGAACCTGGCTCAGAAAACATATATTTATTATTTATTTAATTTTAAATGTGTAACATAGGTAAACATCATACAATTTACAAGCTGATACCTACTTTCTGTAACCTGCTAGCTTGTGGTGGGAGAATAAAATACAACTACAATAATTACCAAATTATTCCTTTTTTTTAATTCTTAAGAGGACGTAACACTGATATTTGCTGTCTCCATCTTACAAGTGCGTAACATAACAAATTTAAGCTCAGCAGATCACCTGTGGCTTTGTTAGTTTAAAAATTGGAGTAAATCGACCTATTATGAAACTTGATGTTAAGAACATTATCTGTGTTTATATATGAGCTATTTACGATAATTCAATTTTTTAGCAAGTGTTGCATATATAACACAGACTGTGTTACACAGTGTAAATTAAAAATGCTCATAACTCATGTAATAACTGAACTATCGTAAAAAACCCATATACAAACACTGAAACACAGCTAATGTTCTTACCATCAAATTTCATGATGGATCGATTCACTCTAATTTTTAAACTAACGTAGCTACAAGTGATCTGCTGAGCGTAAAATTTCTAAGTTACGCATTTGTAAGACGGAGAAAACGTTACGTCTTCTTAACTATTTTAAATAATAATTATATTCACAATGAGACACTATAAAGAATATAATAATATGTTTCTTTCCCTATTATAATAATAACTATTGACTATTGTACCACAAGGTTATAACTTATAAAACAACAGAAAAACCCGGGGAAGTAGCTTTTCTGTATATTGTATGTAGACTGTATGTGCATATCGCCATTGGCTATCGAATGATTAAGAACGTTTTACTTTATTTTGACCGAACGATTGAGAATACTCAAAATAACAAAGAATTTACCACTGACCCAAAAAACCAATACGACTGAGAACGAATTTACGTGCTACGTTGCCACATTATTTATTTTCAGGTTATCGATAGATTCAGTAATGTGTATTTAAATAAAATGTATATTAAAAATATTCTTGAAAAAAGTCATAAGTTCATTATTATAATCTTATAAAAATACATGGGAACCTGCCACCTTATTATAAACATAAAACGAGTTTGTAATTATAAGCGTAGCGTATACATTTAATAACAATGTCCATACGGTTATAATAATTATAAACACATACAAATATGTATTAAAAATTAAAAAAATGGAATAAATATGTAATGAGTTACGTACAAACTGTATAGGTTCCTCATCATAGGCTATCGAACGTTTAAGAACGTTAGGTTAGTGTTATAACATAAATATACTGTATAGTCATATAGGTCCTATTTGTTATATAAGGATGGCGTAAGCTTTCGTACTATAAATATTTGAATAAATGTCTTGAATTTTTAGTTTCCAAATACTAGATATAATATTAATTATGAATGATTATAGTATGACGTATTTTGTATTTTTGTTTTATTGCCTTATGCCCTTATTGGTAGGCATTTCTTTTTTTTACTCTGTTCTATCGTAGCTATTTTCAAAATCGTTTCTGATCGAGTTTAAATTAAAAATTTAATTTCAAAAAGCTCAAATTTTAAACTCAAACTATCATTCAATAACACTAAATTATTAAATTTAACAACGTTAGAAATAAAAGCAGCTTTCTAAATCTTATATAATTACCGTTGTCATTGAGTAAAACAGTATTACAGCAGTACATTAGGTATTTTAGATTCTAAGAATATTGACAGGTGTGTTGTTATTACAAAAATGTGTTGTATTTTTTTTTAAATATTTTATTTCTGCTTGTTTGTCATCAACTTTTGGGACAGATAGAATGCTTCAATCTTATAATTTAAGAGTTTTCTAATAAGAACTTGAATCATGTTAGTAATTTGGGTTTCCTAACACTTTTCAAAATAATCGGAAAATATTGAAAAAAATTAAGGAAAAACGGGAATATAAAACTAATTTTCAACACAACTGTTTTACTTTTTTGATTGTAGATCAAAAATAAATAACTCAAACCATTTGCCATTTTTATAGAATATTTATATTATCATTTTCTATAAATTATATAATTTTCAAAATATTTTGGCTCGTTTTGTGATATTTATAGACATTTGAAATTTTCGAATCTATATGTAGTTTTTTTTCAATTATGTACGATACAATTTTTGTTTGTAAGTCCAATGGTTGAAAAATATAATGAATTAAAAAAACGTTTAGGGTAACGCCACATTTATTATTATGAGCATTTGAATTCGAATATCAACGGCATTGGATATTTAGATATTATTCAAACGTTATATAATGGTTTATATCCTCAAACTATTCGTGTTATTATATTGAACAAAGATACAATTATATTAGAGGAAATCACTATATATATTTTAGATTTTTCTAAACAACCCATGCGCACAGTGACGGATACAAGGGGAGGGCAAAGGTGCGTCCACCCCCCTCCGTGGTCTGTATTTTTACGTTATTTTTTATTTTAATATTTAGCTAACAAAAAAAGGTAATTTATTTTTTTTAAATTCACCCCCCTCCTCTTAGGTGACTTCTGGATCCGCTATTGCATGTGTAGTATAGCAAATTTTCGTTCAGCTGCAGAAGTAATCTTGTGTTGTTTTCATATAAGAATGAATTTACCTATATTATCAAAGTTAAAGTTATGAACTTTATTTATGTTTGTTGTACTTTGTATTTTTTTACAATGTTTCAATTTTTTTGTGATATAGAGAGCATTTTTATACTTGAGTTTTTACATTATCATAAATTTTTAGTAATCGTAATATTGTTTATAATCCAACGTACTAAGTATACGGGGACCTAATGTTCTTAAACAGGCCCAGGGGTAGACTTCCACATAAAATAATACCCAAGCAAGTACATAGATATGTATATTGTATATAGAACGAATTTTAGGTTACCTTGTTACCTATTTTTCACATTATGTTTAGTCTACATCAGATGATGTAGTTGTTTTAATAGGTGTTGACAAAACAAATTACTGTCAATTTTAAACATTTCATATTATTAATTATATTTTAATAACTATATTGTGTGATAATATGAACAATTTTATTTGTTATGAATATCTTAGGGGGAGGGGGGGGGATAAATTAGTTATTTGGCCCCTTAAAGCCCATACCAAATCGGACTCATAGTTACTACCTTATCTAAAGTACAATATTAATTTATGTTCAATTCCCAAATTATAAATATTAGATGGTTTAAACGGTAGATCATTTTTAATGCCACAAAAAATTGATTTCAGAATTTTATCATTGTAAAATTAAATACGCTCTATCTCTCCACGAAGAATCTGTAAAAATATGTACAACTATATCATTGCACAACTCGTTTTTTTGTGTTATTATGGAACGCCGCTCGATATGCAATATCATGTAATTAATTAATTATTTTAGAAATAGGTTTTCCAATTAATACAAGAGGTCGGTAAATTATCAGTAAATGATTATTATAAATGTATAAAATTAATTAACATGGTACAAAGTATCTACCTATTTTTAAGGTTATATAATTGATGGTAATGATGCATTCATGTACCTACTATATCTGGTAATGGCTTTATATTATAACTTTGTAAAGTTTGTTTCTAAGTCTAAGACAGACACTAAGTCACTAAGTGTAACAACATGTTCAACTAAATTTAATTTCTTTTGCAGCTCAAATCATAATTTTAAACATTAAAGAATTAATAATAATGTCTTTTAACTACATTCGTTTCCAATGAATTACTTCATCTGCGTACAGTGTTATAATGAGGAATTTGTCTTAAGGAGAACTAGATATTTTTTTACACACAAAATACCAAATAGTAAATAAATATAAATATATAATAAATACTAAATGTTCAAGTACAGCAGTGAGTGAAGCTGGGAATAATCAAAAATCCTAAACCTAATATACACACAAAATGATTAAATTTTGCTTTAAAATCCAACACAATTAGTAGGTACCTATACAATATTATAATGAATTCTTTAAGAATATGTAAATATTGAATATAATATTAAGATTAAATTTATTTTGTTTGTAATGTAATACAATGTGCTTACAATATAGTTTTTTTCTTAAATACATAATATTTATTTTGAATATTATTGAAATTTGTAATATTGGTGAAAAGTGAATACCTACTATACTATATATAGGTAGGTACGTAATTGCATGCATGTTGCACATAATATCTATGAACAGGTACTCAATATAATAAAATATAGGTAATTAAGCTAAACGGTATCTAATATTATACACTTGTATATAGATAGGTACAGTATATTTTATTTGAAATGTTTAATACAGATCGATTATAAATACATAAAATATAAAATAATATTATTATAATGGTCTGCAGAATAGAAGTTATATAAGTGGTTTCTTATTTATTTCTGAGAATTTTATTTTAATAAATAATAAATTCTGTATGATTTGTACCTGATAATATTTTTAGTAGATGTGATATTTATAAACTATTTACTTTTTTTCTCTGTTTTAGAATACCAATGTCTTTCTACTTATGTTACATGCACTTATTTCAATGTCAATTGATTTTAAACTAAATGTTTTTAGTCATTGTTGGTTTTAAATCATATTATGAACGGTAAATATACTTGTTTAGTATAAGTAGCAATTTTTCAAGTGTCACTGTGATGGGTGGCTTCAAAATTTGCATTTTAATTTTATTCTATCATCACATAATATACTTATTGTGCTGATAGCTGAATAGTACAGAATGTGTACTTCATAATGTATAATAAAAACAAATTTAATTAGTAAAATATGCAGTAATAAAACCTATATTTTATCCCATTACTCGACGATAATTAACATATTAATTATTTATATCTCGTATCTGTGGGCTGTGGCTAGCGCATGACAATGTTCTAGAATAATCGATCTACTCGACAGATCCATATTATTATTATTTATACGTGCTACAGCCACCAGAAAAATATTTTCGACCTTTGCTGCTTCGCGAACATTTTATGGTCTTTACACTTTAGAGTTCATAAGCGTGATCGTCACGTGCTGCGGTAGACAGTCAGCCGCTTTGTTGTCATTCGTTAAAGAAGTGTTGCATAAAAAAATTCATAAAATGGTTCACTAAAATTTAACGGACCAATCATGGGCCGCTAAATCGTGTTTAAGGGACCATTAGCTCGCTATTAATTCTGAAAATGTTTAGTTATTGACTTATTATTTATGCAACCCGGCATTATGTCTTACAGTTGTTGTTCATATTTTAGTCAACTCATACACATTATTAATTAATTATTATTTTCATTTAGATATTGTATTTTCTTAATACTTCAGTTTTAATGTTGGTGCTTCGGTGTATTCATTTTTACGCTTACGTTATAGTTATATACTTAGGTATATATAACAATAATTATACCATATTATGTTGTATAACCTATAATAAACTTATGAAAAAAACATACTATACAAAGTTTTAGTGATATATTAAGCTATATATATTATAGTTAGGGTCACAACGCACTGCGGTATTTTCGTCGTCAAGTACCTCTAACTAGTTCTTAATAAAATTATTAGTCAAAAGAACAGCAAGAATATTATATTTTTTTGGGTACCTACTAAAACAATATAGGCGTTTTGAATATGCCACACACTGGCGTAAATGTTTAACATATTGTCGTTAACTATTGTTGATGGTTTATAATTATTATTATGCAATGGCATGAGTCATTTTTAATTATTTTTCTAAAATAAAGTATATATAATATACAGGTACTATTGAAATACTATATTTAATACCAATAGCAAAAAATTTACAAATTTATACAATATAAGAAATTGAGCCGATAAATATTTGTTGAGGAGTTGAGAAAAACAATTTTAATCGATTATACTTACTTATTTATTAATTGGCTAGGAGCCCAATATTAAGTATATTAGATGATATTGAAAAAATTAATTTAAATTTTAAATTTTGCATTAAAATATTGGCTTATTTATCGATCACAACTCACAAGAAATTTGGGAAATTATTATTTTTATATTTAATGTCAATCTTTGATCATTAATTAGCATTTCTTTCAATTTATTAATAAAAAATAATATTGTGGATTAATATATCAATTTAGGTACAAGTTATTAAGATGTATAAAAATATAGACTTCTAAAAAGGCACCTATCACAAGATATTTCGTAATTTCGATGATTTATTTTTAAATAATACATATAAAATAAATTATAATAATAATATACCGTACAATTAAAAATCATCGTTTCAAAATCTAAAAGTTACAAGTTGTTTTAAGGTGTGGTAAACACTCAACAATCGTTTAATTTTTTTTAAACGTATATTTGTCGTCCTGTGTAAATTAAAGATTACCACACTTCTCTATAATTATAGGAGTATGAAATTAATTCACATGTCAGATTTTTAAATAAATTGAGTACTTATTATTAATAATATTATAATCATTAAATTAAAAATAATTCTCATTGTTCATTATTGTTTCAAATTACCGATCCGGTAATTTATGAAAATCAAAATTTTGTTTACTGAGATATTGAATTATTGATATTAGTTATTTTATTGCGTACACGGTACACTATTGGACTAATATAATATGATATTATAAGATAGGCTAAAGGCTTATATCCTGATAAATAATTCTTATTCTTGTAATCTCATCCACATTATTCATATATTTATACATAAAATGTATATACATACACAACAATAAGCCGGTTAAACAACTACTTACTTTATTCTTCGTTTAAGCGTATTCTATATTTAGTTATTTGATACAACTAATTTTATTAAAAATAAACATGAAATACCTTTGTTTTTTGTATGATTTCATTGATATAGTACTCGTATTTATTCACTTATTGTAGACAAATTACAAGCGTACGACAGATTGAATTTTTTGAGGAGAACACTCTAAAGAAAATAAACTGTTTTAATATATTTCAAACTATTATTTGAAGATATTTTAATTTAGTGCAACGTATGTACAAAACATGCAAAATGTTTATACGACAACAATTAAACAATAATTCGTTAAGTGTGTGTAAAAAGTTTTGACTGTCGGAAATTATTAAAAATATCAAAAATTGCATTGAAAAAATTAAAAACGTTAAAAAAATGCCAAATAAAAGTTTAAATATTGAACTAAATTGTGCATATTTCAAACTTTGTGTTAAGTAAGCTATGTCATAATACAGTATGATGAAAAAATGCATTCCTCTACGATTTCATAGTCATACTCATAACTGGGACTCGAACCGTACCGAAAAGAACCAGTTTTGGAATCTAGTACCTTTTGAATATTGGGAACCGAAACCTCACCGAAACCTTTATTTAAATTAATTTTAATACCGGAACCTCATCGGAACCCTTATTTAAATTTATTTAAAAACCTGAACCTTACCGGAACCGAAACTTTCACTTCCAATTATTTTTACATATGTATAAAAGCAAAAAAAAACGGCAACGAATTTTACATTTTTTAAGAACCGAAAAGAAACCAAAACCTTTATTATTGTTTTTCTGGGAACCGAACCGGAACCGGAACCGAAATTTTAGATTTTAGTTTTTCTGAAAACTGAACCGGAATCAGCACCGTAAAAATCATCAAGGTTCCAGTCCCTGCAGTGAGTCATAAGTATGTTAATGTACTTATATACCTATTAAGCTCCATAAAAAAGGTTAAATAGACTTTCGGATAATTTATTATTAAAATATTTTACGTTTCATTTACATAAGATATTAAATTACGATTTTTAACTATTTTTAACTCAAAATAAATAATATAACTCTACTATATTCTTCTATAATACTAATATTATTATCCATAATACTTCAATATTCCATGAAATAATTAAAACAAAAGATATAGGTACTGTTTTGTTTTAGTTGATATAAAGTAGATATTATATATAATGTTATAGACAATTCACTATTCAGAGTATCAGTGAACTTGTAGCTGCTCCCGCTCGAAATATTAGTTTTATTTAAATATTTAGTAATTTAGTACATGCACTTCGATAAACAAAAAGCTCATATTACACAATAATATGATGAGTGAAACAAATTAGTATTATGTAATCGGTATCAAAATGGACCAGAGATTATTTCAGGGGTAATACCCTCCTTCTGCTAGAAAAAATAATACCGTTTCGGGGCCCAGATATTTGTATATTCAAATTATTTGTGTCGTATTTATTTAGGATCTCGAACATTTTTGATTCTCCCCTGCACATATAGGCTGAAATAAACACTGGGTAAGACAGATAGTGTATAACTATTATTACACTACCGTAGTCAGTAGTTGTAATAGTAATTAATATGTATACTTAATAGTTTATTATAGACATAGACCATACCTAATATTTATTACTATAGTTGATGTATAATAATATACAATTGTATTGAAGTTTAAAAGATTATCTTGAGTATTTTACAAAAAAAAAAAATGTATTCGATATTTATTATTTAGGTAAACAAACATTTGATGAGCTTAAGTTATTGATTATTCCATGCGTATAACACACATTTGTATTATTATTTATTATTAATATAAATCAATTCTTATTAAAAATAATCAAATCGCCTTATAATAGTATAGAGGATGTTGGTATGTAATAAGTATTTGTTTCTAATCAAATCTAGAAGTGACTTTGAAAATTGTTTTTCTTCTCATGACAGGGGGGGAGTCGGGACGTCGTGGGTCGTCGGGAAAATATAAGTGAACTGTATATCATTATTATCTACATTAGATAGGTCGCGGTGTCACCGTCAAAAATGTATGGTAGTCGTCGGTGTGGTAACTTGCCGCGGGGAGCGCTAGTAATCGACCGATGTCTGCGAACTGCTAGTTTTCTGCTACTCGGTTGAATGGACTATAGTGATAATTTAAATTTTTGGCCGGTCGAGAATGTAATCGTTTCACGAACCAGTTGGCCGTTGGCGTTTCTTGTCGAAAGACGTTGTGTTCGTGTTTTGTGTTGTAAAATCCGTATTGATCTGTTAATACTGTACTCTGCGTCAACAAACTAATCTAATTTTTCTTTTTATCGAGTTTTAATGTTACCATAATAATAGTGAATTTGTTTGAAAACATAAAATCATTTACGGAGGTGTCGTTTTTTTTATGCACTCATCGCACCGGTCAAATAACAAATTTGGAATACAAAATATGTACTCGCCAAAAAATGAGAATGATAACTGTAAGTAAAATCGAAATATACGATTTATGCCGTACTAAATGAATTATATTTTGTTTTTTTTAAATTCTTGTCCACTGTCATTAATTTAAAAATAAATCACTACATTTAATATGGTTTGAAATATTTGTTCAACTGTGTTCAACTGCGTGATTTATATTTTTTAGGTAGTTTTCTCGGAGTAGTTTGGACAACATGTCATATTCTAATTTAATTACCATCGTAATTATATTTGTTTACTAAAATCTGACTCTGATTACGTAATAGCTCTTAAAACTAAAATTTATAATATTCCGCTATTTGCCTAGACTAATTTAACCGAAAATTGCTTGCATAATATTTCAAATTGGTGAATTAAATTAAATATCCCCCATGTTCCCTTAAGTCTTAATCCTATGATGGTTTTGAGTAAAGGCTTTAAAAAAACTTTTTTACTTCTTCATAGATTTTTAAGACATCAGTATACATAGTAAGGTATAGGAGGTTAATTAAAAAGGGTTCACTAGTTCATCTTTATAGTGTAGGTACAGCACGTTTTTTTTTATTAAAAACCATCTGGTTGATAATCAAATAAATTGGAATGTTTACATAAGATAATAGATTTATATCGTGACCGATATATATCAAGGGATTTAAAAATATCAATAAAAACGACACCTGTTTTCAAATTACTCTGTTTTTATTGATGTGTACGTCGGGGGTGTTGAAATTAAATATCGTATATAATATTTCGATTATATTGGCATAATATATAAATTATGTAATTTTATCATGTAGTCGTATAATATTATAAGTGTCACGGGTGTGCCAATAATACGCGTGAGTGAGAAAATAATTTAGGTTCTTTGATCACAAAATTATCATTGCGTAACGTCAGCGTTAATAATACGTTTTACCAGGAGCTCCGGAAAATAAAACTATTGTCGCGTAATAATAACCGTGCAGGAAATTAATATTCGAAAATCGCTTCTATAATACGGCGCGCATCGAAGGGTGGTGGCGTTGTGGTAGTAGGTGTGGGGGGGGTCTTGGTTTATGAAAAACCATATTATAAGTTAATGGTGATGTATATAATATTATATTTTGGCGTGCAAAAACCGCTGGGTAAAAGAAAATCCTCAGTTGTTTTAAAATCGTCGACACCGTGTAATCATATTATTATGATATAATATTATGTAAAGGTGCCGATATCAATCGCAGTGTGTGTGTGTGTGTGTGTGTGTGTTGGATTACAATATTTCGCTGGAGTTTAATCGCATTGATTGCGCACATATATAAAAAATATGTTAATGAGGCGCGAGGGAACGTGTTGCACCTGTAGTGCATAGCCATATCACAGCTCCATAGAATAAAATATTATATTATATTTTGCGGGCGGCGGCTGCTTGTGAGTATAACGCTATACGATTCGAACGAGGAAAGTGTGCGGTGGAAATCGTTTGGGGGCCCTCGCTCTGCGCGACATAATAATATTGTGTTTCGTCCCGAGACGCTATCGTCGTTTGGAGAAAAAAAAATTCGAATACATTAATTTGCGTCCACAAGAAATTTTATTTATACACACAACCGACGCGAGCACGGTGACGACGTAACTCATCCGATGTTTTAATTCGTAATCATTCGATCGGTCGTCTGGAGGGAGGTGGGTGGCAGGAGTTATGCTGGATATAAGTGTATAACCACTCATATTGTAGCCCGCCCGCCGGCGAAACTATAAAATACGATTGCCATAACAATATACACGTTTATAGTATTGTTTCGTTGGGAAATAGCCTCGTCGTTATTTTGTGGGCAAGCAAACAGTAGAAATAATAATAATAAAATGTACAAAGAATAATACGTAATAGTCGTAATACCTACGCGTATATCGTTTGGATAAAAACCTTGATCTTGATGGCTGTAAGTTCCTGTGGGATCAGAACGTTTACTATATATATATAATAAATATAAAATACTGTTCTTTTATGTGTAACGCTTATATATTAGGTACATACCTGTACATGATATGCTATATATAATATATACCTATTACAACATAATACCATATAATGGTAATTATTTTTCTCTCCTGGACCCCACGCGTGGGATAAAACTAATTGTATTTGATTACGTACCGCAATTTATCGAAACTTATTATGTAATTAAAATTATATTTTAGCAGATATAACTGTAGTTGTGGTAGCTGAGTTACCGATAGGTACTATAGCTATTATGTTATTTTTTAATGTTTATGATATCAACTATTTTTTTTAACTTTCAAAATACATATTTGTATAAGAATATTATAGCTACGCGTATTTTCATATTGTATTATAATAATATTATGTGTAGAGGGTAAAAGAAAACCTGCAGTGGCTGTACAGTGTAATTTTCCTAGCACATATATGTAAACTGTTGGAAAAAAATAGACTTTCAACTATTGTCAACCTAAAATATGTGAACTAAAAAAAAAATTATGTTATATTATAATAGTAGTTGAATAATATAAAGGAGCTTCAGTTAATTGGATTAATAAAAAATTACTTAATTTTATTCAAAAATGCTAACTACAATTTCACATTCGTTTTACGTTTGAAAAGTTTAATATTACGTTTTTTTTTTTTTACGTAAACCAATTTATATTTATTAGTTGATGTAAGTGATGGACCAAAATGTTTGTAAAATAAAATTTGAATTTCTTCATGGCCTTCTCTACGGCTATATATTATACTATAATAGTATGTATACCTTCCTACCGACCTATCATGTAGTATTATGTTTGCAATTAAACGTATTATTTATCTACTTTTCTTCAGCTTTACCTCTTAGTTACGAATGAATGTTTATTAATTATATTAATATTATAAATATAAAAATAAATCCATTAATGTAAATAAAAACTAAAATACAATTTAACTAAAAATTAATTTTATAAAACAATTAAAATTTCTTATGCACAGAAGTCTCATGATTAGAATAATTTTATTAATTATTCAGAGTATAAAAAAAGATATTTTATAAATTTACATTTAGGATCATAGTCTGATATGTGTGGTTTTTTAATGATTGCTGTCCATCACCTTGATAAATTATGTTTAATTTATCAATTAAATGCTACTTGAATAAATAATTCATGAACAATTCCTAAGATTGCAAATGTGAATTTTTTTTCTATTTTAAGAATTGTTTTAATTATTTTTATTCATAAGTCAATTGCCATTTTAAAGACTCATCTCTTCATCTAATCGTTATTTGTCTCAATAAAATAATTATAATTAATTTGTTTTCTAAGTATAAAATAACATCCCCGAACAATGCTTGCCTAATACGTTGATGCTTAATGATATTATAATTTAAATCAAACTGGTGCAAAATTGCATAAAGTGCGTTACGTTTAAAATGTTTATCAAAATATCATATTTCTTTACATGATCATAATTTGAATAGATTATTGTAATACTGGTTAGTGGTTACAGTTGTTAAATACCTACTTAAATTTGTATAATAATCTAGAACCCATCTTGTTTAAAGTTAGTTAATAATTGTTAATGCTTCGGTAGTGGTGAAATTTTCTTATAGCTGATATGTACTTTATAAATTTAAATTAATTTGTAAGTTTAAATAGTTAGCACATGAAATATAGAAAATATTGATAAGTTATCAATGATAACTATTGCTATATAAGTAATGATATGACGGACAAAAGTTCTTATCAGGTTTTGAAGCGTATTATAAAAATATATATAAGGCTTATGGGACTTTGCAATATTGACGTCAACTGTTTAAGAATTCACACATGGTTTAATGTTATACCTACGCACACGGATATGCGATTATTACTTATTTTTATCACAAGTTTAAATGTTTAAAAATGTATTGATTCCGTGCATTATCATATTGTTAACTGAAGAAAATATAATTTAATAATTTTTAATAATTTTACAAAAAGATATTATAAACGATACATTTAATCTTCCTATATAATACATAGTATTTCGAAGTACATGTAATAATAAAATTATTTTCTACCTCAACCGCAGCAATAAGTAAAATACATTTCTTATGGATCTTCTTAATTTAGTGCATATAATTTCGTCTGTTAATAAATAATAACTCATTAAACAAATTTAGAAGCAGTTTCTATGGATTTTTAGTATTAATTAACGTCTTGTTAAATCTACATCGTGTATTATAATTGGGTATAACTACCTAATAATAATTTTAGTTTCTGAGCGGAGCGATAAATATATTGACTTTACAATGATGTATGATTTTTTTTAAATTTAAAATTTTTTTTTATTTGTGTCTAGTTGATACATAAGGGTGATTAAAGCTTACAATTCACAGAAGTTTTCAAAAGCGGTGGTGTAAAAAAATTTTATAAGGAAAAACTGGAATTTTTACGCAAATTCAGTTTTCGACAAAATCAATTTTGGTGTTTGGTGCAACTCTAAAACAAATAACCGTAGATACATACAATTTTTATTGAATGTTTATATTGTTTATGGTATATATTTTTTATATACCATAAAACTTTCAAAATATATTGACTCGTTTTTAGCTGTTTATGGATATTTTCAATTTTTTAGTTTTTTTTTCCATAAATGTCAATTCAGTTTTATTTGTTGGGTCAAAAAGGGTGAAAATTTAATACGAGACTCCTGTTAAATTTTTACTACAGCAGTTGATATATATTAAAAATACCTAGGCACATTTTTTTTATAAGCATTTAAAGTTCAAACTTTGACAAAATGTATTAAATTAAAAATTTATAAAATGTATCTACAACTTTTATAGCGAAGGATTGAAAATTTAAAACAAGGTTCCACGTAAATACCTTGGCAAATAAATTACTTAATAATATTATCAAATATACTTAGTAGTATCATAGGCTGACTGATGTAAGGTATATATGATAAGAAAGTCATATTTACACTTTCTCGTTCATTTTATATGGTACTATAGTAGGTAGTTTTAGGTATTTTATATCAACTGGTGTGCCAACGTTTTTAAAATGTGGTCGGGTAATTTCAATACTTCGTGGCCTTAATATCTAAATTATTTAATATAGAGGTACCCGTTAGTCCCTAATGCCTAATATACATTTACTCATAAAATCATAGCTTAAATATACTCATACTCATAATATAGTATGATCTAAATAAAATGTGGCCTACCTACCATATTTTTTAAAACAGAGGTCGAGCCATGGCCCGACTAACATGTATTTTGGTGCCAATGCTTATATCAATAATTGATAGTTAGAAATGCAAAAATATAAATCACATTATAGGCGAAAAAATAGTAAGTTTACACTACTTTATTAGGTATATTTTTAATATAATAATATAACAAAGTAAAATCGCATCCTCTGGCTATCTAACAATGTTTCAGAAAAATTATACCAAATTACCAAAAAGTGTTCAAATATAATAATAAAACAAATGAAAATAGACATCAATTTTATATTACATATTCATCATTGATAAGAAACAAATACCTATAATAAGTTTTGATTTATCTATATTAGTAGATACATAACATAACAGCACGGTATTTATCTTAAACAATACTACTAATCAATAAACTCAAAACTCAGTAGGTATACATAGCTACAGGTTGATTCACCAAGCGTGCTCAGTGCCCACCCTTTTTTCCTTCAACAATGCAGTTATTTAGAATTTGATTTTTGGAATTTTTAAATAAACTTAAAGACCATATTTTCAAATTCTGGAGATATGTTATATCATGTGAAGACACGAACTAATGTTATTCGAATAAGTTATTAATAATAATCTATACAAATTTATAATTAGTAAAAATTGTCCAAGTATTATAAATACTAGATGCGATATTACATCTGTTTTACATTTCTATTAAACCATTTTTACAGACTATTAATCCATAGTTTAAACATTTAAATGTCGGAGAAACTACTCAATTTATTTTGAATTAGTTACTTACATCAACATTTTTAAAATTATCATTAAAAAAGTGACTTTTCATTTGAAAAAAACATAAGTAGGACACACACTCCTTAAGTAGATATAGTTCAAAACAATTTGAGAATTTGAAAATATGTCTATTGTTTATGTATATTTGAAAATTCCAAAAATAAGAATTGGAGCCCCTTGTATAATATATACTTAGATGTAAAATACCCGGTTTACAAAACATTTGCAGTTGAGGTGAATATTACAAGTTTCGTCTAAGTAAACTCTTACAAGACTTATATTTGTGAATAATTAATTAAAAAAAAACCATTACATTTATCGCTCCGCTCCGCTTAAAACGGGCAAGTTACATTATAGGTACTCTTATATTTTATTGTATATTTATATTATTATTTTAATAGATAATAATATAAAATTAATCTAAATAATTTGAAAATATCATTGCGGATAGTAAAATATAATAATATGCATATTAAGTTTCAAGTCCTCACAATTAAATTTTTGAATCACAACAAAATAATTAAAATGGCTATTCTTCGTTTAAATATCCAATTTTGTCAAAATGTAAACTTGATAGAAACTTTATGAATATTTGGTGAAAATTTCAAATCTACGGTTTTCATTTTTGAAGTATAATAAAAAAAAAACAAAATCAATCTGGTCAAAAAATGTGTTCGCGTTAAAATGAACGTAACTTTTTGTTTCTTTTTCCGGGATATTTTAAAAAGGACTAAGAATTTTTACTTTTAACCCCCGAAAAGTTACAGCTAGGTTCAATTTTCTATTAGAAACCTTCTTCTATGAAAAAAACCTTAACATTTTAACTGCTCATAAAGTCACCGTTAATACAGAAAAATAACATTAATCATTATTTATTTATTAATAATTATATAAATTCTTGCCCTGCTCAGGTATTTACTTTTTTGAATTAGGTTTCGTTATTTAGTGGTATAAGTTCATATACCTACTGTACCACCTTAAATAATTATCTGGTACCAAAAATGTATACTTTAAAATGTCCACGCTGTATTATTTATAAGAGTATAGGTACATAATATATGAATATTTATTTTTTGATACTTAACTGATATTTTTGAGTAGGTAACTACAAACAATAATTATTTGAGAATTTAAAATTGCAAATAATCATAGAATATCTTGTTTACGTCACTGAAAATTATAATGGGTATGCGGGGCCATATGACCGTATTTCCACGTACCTATCATAAATTTAGTGAGTAAATGGTAAAAAAAAAACTATACAGAAGTGAGTATACACTACACGCTTTATAATCAAGTACAACTCATTATAACACCCCTCCCCATATACACACACTCATACAACATACACCACTTGGTACGGTGTAGCTATACCTAAATGATTAATAAAAGTGAAAGTGATATATTTCGTAGGCAAACATAATTTGGTGAAGTTAGATTAGATTTAACTACTCATAATAAATAGGTAAATGGAATGGGAATTCGGTTTTTACACGTTAGGTAAGTACCGAAATATTGAAAAAATGATTACACCGCGCGTGTCTGTGTGTTCTACTCGAGATAGAGCTTCAGAAATGCCACTACACACTATATGATAGTATAGGTATATAAAAGTTTAATACGGCAGTTTGCATAACAAATTATAATATTATAACCATAAATGTTCACAAAAACTTTTGATCATCATTTCAAATAATGACTATAAATAGATAGAAAATGGGCTGCAGGGTATAGAATAAAATTTGTAAGCATGCCTACGTAATTTATTAAGTTCAAAGGATTTTTACCCTCAAAATCTATACCTAAAAAAATGTATTTATCGTAGAGAAGGTACCTATACTTAATCAAATGATTTTTATGTGTATATAGTTAAATAATCTGAATGCGTCGAGATGGTACATAATAATATTATATTGTATTTTAATACTATAGGTATTTTGTAATATTCTCAGTTATAGTGAATCCACACCACGCGCGATTGCAAAAACGAAAAAAGAGGGATCGTAACTAGGTGGTATACATTTGCAGTGTCTCAATAATAATAATACATAGCTAGCTCAGAAATGACCTAATAACATTCAATCGTGCCGTCATTACGCGCTCAGGCCCCCGTTTCATTTTAATCGTTTGCGTATAATATAATATTATTATAATTTACACAGAGCCGCGGGAATAATAACATAACACTTTTTAGATCTCACTCTGGTGATTTATGATTTATAAACATTAAAACATTTTATTACACACAGTACAGAACATTACGAAATTAAAAGTGCGTAATACGAAAATATAAAGTGCGTACAACTTTGTAGTGGGTGTTCTGTGTTCACGTTTCGTTGTGTAATTTCGTTTTCTAAATGTTTGTACACGCTGAAAAAAAAATTACAAATAATAGGTGTTGAATCTTGTAATACCAACTGCCTACTTTTATGTACAGAGTGAGTTATATAGTATGTGAATTATCCCTATACCATCCAGTTTTCAGTCGAGGAATTTATTTTTTGTTCATAGGTAGTACATCTAGCAGTTAACTGAATGTATAAAATGTTAGTTTCATCCATAAATCTCCAATATCCCGAGACAATAGTATTATATTAATTATATTTGAATAATCAAATTTTAACATTATAATATTATTATGGTACCTAGGTATATCACGTGGACTATAATATTACTTATAATGTACTTTAGGCGATGTTTAAAAATCGCAACCAAACAAAAATGACAAAAATAATCTTCCAAAAACTAAACATCCAATGTTTGTCTACGATAAATTTGTAAAATTGTATTCTAGTGGTCGTATTTAATAAGTAAATACCTAAGTTATAAAAGTAATAAGTTAATAGTAAAAAAAAAAAAAAAAAACTATCGTACTCTAACCCAACGATAACAGGCGCGAGCTTATGCGGTTGTGTCGTATATGTGTACGTAGATTTTGTCATGTTCTTGTAAACATTTCTGACTGGTTCTGCCCGTGTTACGTAACCCGTATAATATATAATGGTAATAATGCGACTATATAAACGGTACGTCGTGAGCGGCGAAGGGTAGGGAGTGGGCGGCGGGCGCGCACACTCGGTCGCTTGCTGTTGCTACGTCAAGAATATTGCCGGTCAACCATTGGGAACGAAAGAGGGAGCGCGGTGCACACGTGCTTTACTTGTGAATTTACGGTTGGTCGTGTATCGCTTGGACTGGTTTCGTCTTTACGATATAACATAAATAGTAATAATAATAATAAAACAATAACATCATAATATAAAATATAATATATTATTTTACAAACTATGATCATCAAAGTCGTAGGTAAGTCTATAATAAATAACAAATGCGTGTTTTTGAAAATAAATAAGTATATTCTCTAGAGTCAAGACTCGATTTAAACGGGCCGAGAAAAAAGTAACCGATCACATTTCCGTATGCGATGATAGCGCACTCGGCGTGGATAGTCTGTGACATTAATATATATTGTTATACATAACATTACATTAAACACACAGTAGGTTAGTAGGAGAAACCTATATAATAGGTAACTAGGTTAGTGACATTTGCAGTGTTTCGATAACGTGCTGGTGGTAGAACGCAGTTTTCAGGGACCTTACGTTTTAGGGGTAGGTCAATATATAATACAAATTTAGTGATGTGTCTTCTGATCTATAGCACATAGATATTTTATAAGATAGGTCTTCATATTATAATAGGTACACCGAAAATATTTATTTATTATTTTCAGTAATTTAAAAAAAACTACTGTGTAGGTATACACGAACTTATACTTAAACAATTTTAGCTACAAAAGTTGTAACATAAAATGCACGTAATCGACAATTGTATTATTATTTTTGAATTTAATAATAGTGTATACAATGCGATATTATTTAATATGTATTTGCGCTGTTCGCAGGTTGATGTCGTTCTTCATTCAAGAGGCGGAAGTTAGCATAAATGATTTTATGGCCAAAGTGGTAGCAAACGACAAGTTCTCCGGTCTATACATCAGTACGTATGGCGGCGGTGAACCTGTCGCCCTCCACCAGGAGGAGCAACAACAACAACAACAACAGCAGCAGCAGCAGCAGCAACAGGAGGGACTGCAGCAGATCCGAAATAGCGGTGTCAATGTCGGTTACGACAATTTGGACGCGTGCATCGCGTACGCCAATTCGATGGCCAAGTGCGGCCGAGTGTGCGAATCCCTGGATCTGTACGCCCGGTGTTTCCGGATGGGCCCGCTGCCCGTCGACTGCCTGTGGCACGTGACCTCGGCTTTCCTCGACCTGATCCGACAGCAGTTCGACGACTCCCAGACAATCCCAAAGCCCTCGTCACCGCCGCAACAGTCGCAACAACAACAACAACTACAGCAGCAACACAACAACTATCAACACCACCACCACAATACCCGCCACGATCATCAGCAGCAACAGTCATGCCCGTTTGTTTGTTGCATCTGCAACCTGGTGCTCCGGGAACCGGTCACGCTGTTGTGCGGTCACACGTGCTGCCGGAGGTGCGGGGGTGGCACCGCCTGCAAACCGTTAGTGTGCCACAAGTGCGGCATGCGCACCCCATTCCAGCCACACGTAGACGTGCTAATCAAGTCGTTGGTCGAGAAACTGTGGCCGGTGCAGTTGCGGGCCTCCGAGCTGCTGGACGAGGGCAAGGCCTTGTACAGACAGGGCAAGATTCACTCGGCTCTCATAAAGTTCAACCAAGCATATTACACAGGTAAAAAAATGATTTTTATTTATTTATCCATTTATTATACGATAGTGAAGTATAGAAGATTGAAAAGTCAGTAACCATAGTGTGAATATTGTAGTGGTATACACTGTTTCAGCAATGCTTATATTGTATTTATAACGCATAGCAGAGAGTTGATAAAAAACATGTTTTTTTAACTGTTTTAAACATGATTTAATCGAGTTTCAATTAGAGAGTAAACTTTACAATTATATTAAAATAATCGCTATACCTATACATCCTGAACTAGGGTTAACGACTTCAAATTAATGATCACCCTAAATATATCCTAAGGAACCTAAGTATATAACTGATAAGTGAAATGGCCGAACTCCATTGAAATATTATACATTTTTTTTCGAAACAGAGTCCATGTAGGTATATCCTATTTGATTTCCAACTAGTAGCAAGTAGCTGGTGTCCAATAATTTCTCAATAAATCACCACATCTCTCCCAACACACATACACCCTCTCACACATGAGCCACTCGCTATGGCTATCGATTTGTTTCAAACGATTCGCGTTATTACACTAAATTATTAAATTTTATATTTAATACTCACATATTAATAAATTATAATAGCCAATTGGTATCAAATCAAAAGTAAATTGTATAATATTATTACATACAATTTACACAGTTAATATTTAGGTATATCACATATTTACATGACAAAATATTATATGGTAAACCTATTTTTTTAAAAAAAATTTTTATGTACACATGATAAAACGAAAATTGTATGCATATTTAAAATTAAAATTTACCATAATCTTTTTAAATTTTTTATTTAAATGTCGTAACCGAGAAGGGGGGTTTTGAACTTTCTTTTTCTGTTCCCGCTACCTAACCCTTATTATGTTTATTTATGCCCAATGATAAGAAATTATAGTTTAATTTATTTATTTATCTGGTTGAAGAAGATTCCATTCATTTATATATACTTACATATTTATTACATCGTATATTCGTATGTGTAAAACACAAAATTAACAATTTGGTTTCTGTCTATATTGTAGTATATATTAAACTACTATGAAGTTTAAATTAAGAAATATAAATTATTACCGTTAAGATTATATAACCTAATATTAAAAAAGAGGGGGAAAGTAGGTAACCGCTCTGATGTATTGTTGAATAGAAGAGTCGAGTGTACCTCGTCATTGAGTAGGTCAATGTAGTAGTGGATGTATACAATTTGAGTTCAATGATAAATCATTGAATATACGAAAAACGATTCTGAGTGGGGACTACGAAATTTCACCCTATTATCATCTAAAAATATTACTATTCATTTTATTATAATAGTATTTTAATTTACTATTTATAATAATATTTTATGGTATAAAATAAACTATAAATTGGCGATACAACAAATTTGATCTAAATGTTTTGAAAATGTCATAGTGCTTATAAAATATAATAATATATGTAAAAGTTTCAAATCCCCTCGAAAATATTGTCGAATTACAACAAAATAACTAAATACCGAATTTTGTCCAAATTTGAACTTCAAATATCTATAAAAAAATTCAAGTTTTAATATTTTTTTTAATTGCATTATGGAGTACTTATGACTTATGAGGAACCTCGTATTAAATCAAACTTTTTACCTGAGCAAAAATATTTTTATCGTCATATGTCTATGTAGCTCAAAAAGCGTTACAACCCCTAACCCCCTCCCTTTCTGAATACACCACCGTTGTGTACACAGATACTATAAAAAAACATACCTATATAATTTTAAAATCAATACATT
This sequence comes from Nasonovia ribisnigri, assembly GCA_027563435.1. Taxonomy (NCBI): domain Eukaryota; kingdom Metazoa; phylum Arthropoda; class Insecta; order Hemiptera; family Aphididae; genus Nasonovia; species Nasonovia ribisnigri. The sequence continues at coordinate 65,223 of JANEHU010001505.1, forward strand.
CACCCCAAATCTAATACAATAATAACAACGTATCAATATGGATAGATTTTACATTATTTTCATTATAGGTACAAAAAACACATATATACAATATTACAGAATTACCAACAGACATATACGAATTATTATAGGAGATATTATGGTATAGTTAGTATTTTTTCAGGTATTAAAAATGTACCCTTATAATACATAAGTACTTGTCTACTTTTTAAATATTTAATTAAAAATGTAAGTTTTTCTATTGGAGGGGACAATCTACTCTATTATTTAAAAGTCTGAGGAATAACATTAAATTAAAATAAGATTTTAATTATTTCTGCGATTTTGTAAAGTTGACATATTTAAAAACCTTAAAACCTCATTAAAATTAAAACGATTGGGTATTCTACAGATATTCTACATTTAAAAAATATTAAAATTAATTTTGGATTGATTCAATACCGTGATTTAGAGTCATAATATTATAACACCATATGATAACTATATAATATTATAGTTGAGAATGAATTATGGAAGTGTCTATGTTTTCTGATATATGATGTATAAATGTATTATTAAACACATTTTATAAGAATTATATCAAAATAGAATACCTAATATGATAATTGATCCGATGAAAAGCAAATATCCTTGTAAGTTTAATATACAAACAAATTTTAGACTGTACTTTAAGAATATAAAATACATTATTCTTAGTAATTTTTAATAGTCGAGTTCTAGTTAATTTACCAAGGTGATTATATCTAAATTAGATCATATTAATTATAGATCATTAAATGAATTTCACATTTAAACTCATTTGATTAAAAATGTAATTTAATCAAACGTTTATTATAACTTTTTGTTAAGATCTTATTAAGATTTAATGATTGAGTTAGTATTAGTGTCTTTTGGAGATTAAATAAGATTAAATTGGCTCTATAAATTGTTTGTATCATATATTTCGTTGACAAAATCGAGCTTTTTTTTATAAGTGTTATTTTATTTTTCAATTTGGCAAATTTGCTTGTTAGATTAGTATTGAAACAATCATTAATTTATTAATTTTTATAAACATTTTCATTCAATCGTTTAGTTTGAGTATATACAGATTTACCTTGTTTATTCGATAATAATATAACTTATATATTTTGACTAGTTTTTGATTTAGTTTATCGATTTATATAAACTTCGGTACACTTATATTTTTATTCACCAGTGTACTATGACAATTCATTTTTTTTTCACAAGTTAATTTGATGCCACATTATGTAGGTATCAAAATTGTCTAAAAGTTGTGTAACTTTGATAGCATTTTAAAAAGATTAATATAATAATATCTCAAAAGATAACATCAGAAAGTTAAAAATTAAAAAGTTGAGAAATTGAGCATAATTAGCTGTAAATAAGATTTAACTTTGAGAGTTATATACTTAATAAAAAGTAAAATTGTAATAAAATAGTGAAAAATTATTAAAGTAACTCAATTTTACGATAATTTTGTAAAGTTATAAATTGAAATGTACCTACATAGTGTATTGATTATTGTAATAAACAACGATATCGAAAGTATTTAAAATACGATAATGTATACTAATATGCACAAGTGCACAACAAAATGCACCCAAAAGACTGCCAATCAGCAACTATGCAATATAATATGCGTCCAACTGTGCAAGTTAAATGATACAATTTATACGTATTTTTTTTCATGAATAATTAGTATGCGTACATATGTTTGTCCTAAATGAAGGTCTCGCCATCTTCCATATCTAATAATATATATTATAAATCATAGTTATACAATATTATATGTGCCAAAATAAAATTGATTGTAGAAAAAAAACGTACTGCTTTTATATATACGTAATATATTATTATCTAATGCAAGCTACAGTAGATAATAATATTATAACCGGTGATAGTTATAATCTACGAATTGGTTTAATTAATTTTTTGACAACGTTTAAATTCTTATTTCACGAAACGTTTGATGAAAAATAAGGATTTAAATTATTGCCTCTTATGCCCTTAATAGCATATAATCATCACTCTTCTGAATAGACTCTTTGATTCCTATAATTTATATTTTGTTATTCACGTTGTTATTTACACCACAGAATAGATGAAATTATTTATTTCATCTACAATTCTGTGTCCACATTGAATATTATCTTAATTGTTTTTATGAATATTTTTTAATGAAATATTGCGGAAAACGTCAATGATAACGTAATAAAATACAACTATGCACCAGGGAGAATAATTTAAAGAACAAAAACATTGTGTAAACCAATTTACATTATTTAAAATATTATTACCGATAACACAAATACATAACACAATAGTATGAGATATAGAGAACTTAAGTCGTAACGTGTATAGGTATATTATTATGTATAATTTTGGATAGGAAAAATACATAAAATAAATCTATATCAGCCATGAACAATATATAGGTACCGAACTGTTATCTTTGAAATAAAATTTTATTAAATAAAAATAGATTTTTTTAAGAAATGAGACGTAAAAACATTTACGTTTGAAACAAATTAAGCTACCTACCTATATAAAATAATAGGACTTTATTCTGTACTTACTGATATATTTACTTCGGTAAAATATAATATAATATTCAATAACTTATATCCTTGATATCATATGAACCTGTGTTCATGAATCATATTTGTGTTGGGTAAATAATTGACTGTTTGTTCCGATACCTTAACATCGTTTTTTCGAGGAATAGATTTGGAACACCTAAATTATAAATCTTCGAGGCAAACTGCAAAACCAATGTACTTAATACAATTTTGTTAAAATTTACATTACTCCCGGGTTTTTATTTCTTGAATGTTCCTAAAATATGATTTCGTATCTTATTAGCATACGTGTATAATGCGCATACGTTCAGTAGAGTATATGGTTGAAGTTTGAAAATAAATCAAGCAATTAGAATATTATTATGTTAATAATATTTATTTACACAGAATGTGTTTCTATTCGGTACCATTTTCACTAATATGTTCTGTTGAATTGTTTTTGGAAGGAAACTAAAATATAATTTAGGTATCTATATTATATCTTATAATTAAATACTGCAAGTATCCAATATACATATTGATTAATGATTTCTGCTCTTCTATCCAATTCTTATTATAGACGAAGATATTATTTGGGAGTGTGCAAAAAAAAAATAAAAAAAAATTTCGTTTTGAAAGAAATTTTCAAAATATTAAGACAAATATTATATAATTTAAGCTATTAATATTATAATAGGCATTTGTGTAATTTATTTTTTTTTTATGTGTTGATAATTATTTTTGGGCCCTGTCGCAAAGCTTGAACATTTAATACAAGATCCCACACAAGTTGTTCTTATAGCAATTTAAAAAATATTAAAAATACACAATATCCTCATTATATTACCCATAACCTTTAACCTTTTTTAAGTTCAAAATTCGTCAACACAGTGAAATTTTTATCCTACCTTCTGAATCTAGAATTATAATAAAATAATATATGGTCCCCCCTCTCGATTCCCGATGACCCATTTACGTAACACTCTATTAATAGGATGTAAACATGCCATTATACATATTATTTTGTGTGTCAGCTGTTGAGCTGTACATTCATTGTGTATAAATTATATACATTATAGTGAACATATGAATAAAATACATACGCGAGTGCACTGGTGCTTCGTATCTATTTGTAGTACCCTCATATATAGGTACACAAGAGTTCCAAAAAAGCCAATAGGCTCGTCTACGCAAATAAAAATAAGTCACGTAATCGGATCGGGCATTGGCAAAGGCGACAAAACGTAATAATATACAGGCGTAACGATTTCGGATGAAACCTCTATATACTATAGCTAATAGCTATGACCCATACTATACCTACTATAATAAACTTATGCTGCTTACCATTTTATACTTACCCAATAGTTAATGTTTTACTCAGCCAATATTTGTTCATTACCGCAATGACTTTGCATAATATTATTATTTATTAAGTATGTGTATTACATGTACATCTGTGGTAATCGTATATAAAGTGTAATAGTTGTACTATATTATATAGTTACCTTGTAGTTGCATATTCGATATACGTCCTAAATATACATACACATATTATATAAAATATAATTTCGTGATGTAGCTCAGTAGTTGCGGTATAGATCTAAAACCTATACAGATATATCAGTTGGTGAACAGACCATAATATATAATACGGAGACAAAATATGGGTTCTAAATTTCGAGTATTCAAATATTTTATCGTCTACTTTATTTCTACATGTACGATAACGATGGTACAATATGAATGATTAGAAATGAGCTGTACAAATAAAAATATTTAAAAAAAAGTTTTAAAATATTCTTTAGGCAATAGTCACCTTGTAGTATAAATATTATGCTATATTATATAATATGTACTATTGTACTTATAATATATTATTATACTCAAACGTTCAAATTCATTTTTTGGTCGTGTAATATCTGGTAGTTGTTTTGTTGTTGTTGTCTTATTACTTTACCAAGTGTTGGATTTACGCGTAAATAAATTGATATTCATCCTTACAAAATAATATGATATAATTCGTAGAATTATTTAATATACTTCTTAATATGTTGTTTTGAGTGGTTTGAAGTTGTTTAAGGTTTGAATTCCATGCACTGCCCAAGGCAATTATTCCATACGTTAACAGTGATTTGGCTAAGGCTTTATATTATACATTTTTAGCTTGGGTAAAATTTAGTATGAGATTTGGATGTTTCACTATAGATGAGTTTGCGCAATTTGGTTACTAGCACATTTATAATATGTTCTGGTCACTTTAGATTTCTGCTCATATTTAGGTACTTTACGTATATGCTGATGCTTAATTTATTTCCAAATGCACAGCATGAGTTTATTCTACGACAGTCGCGCGAGTGCAGTGTTTTTTCAATATTTAGGAATATATTGTTTTCCAATAACCAGCTTTGTATGACACTAATATAATTTTGGATTTTTCGAAAGACGTCGTTCCAAGAGTTTTCAGTCGTTATTAGGGCTGTGTCATCAGCAAAGCATACTAGATTCCCTCTTAAGGGCAGTGAGCTAATATTATTTATTTGAATATTTAATTATCTGACGTGAACTCGGTGTATTGTTAATATTTACAAATTGGGGGTTTGAGAACAGATACGACTTAAGGAGTTATAAGGCAACATTTTCGATTCCTATACCTTCTAGTTTGACAATAGTATTTTTTGGTCCACTGTGTCGAACGCTTTAGTTACATCAGGGCATACTGTTGCACATTTTTTATCAGCGTCTAATGCAGCATAAACTGCTTCAGTGACCTTATAACAATAGCTTGATCAGAACCTTTTTTTGGTCTGAATACGAATTGGGATGGATGTAGTAAACCATTTGTTTCAAGGTAATCTTGTAATTCATTTTTGAGTATTTTTTCAAAGATTTTAGCGATATTTGATATCAGGGATATTGGGTGGTAATTATTAAAGACATTTTGTATTCCTAATATATTTTTGTCTTATTACGATATTTTAGTGTATCTCATAAGAAGGTAATTATTGAACAATATCGGAGTATTTTATTAGATTTAAGGGCATCAAATTCCCACCCCTAATGATAAATCTATAATTCTGTTAATAAATTGGCGAATTATTTTATCATATATTTTACCAATAAAACTACGAGGAAACAGTGATAAAGCAATTTTAATCCATCATGATCCATTATAAGGAAAAAAAATTTGACCTTGTAGTTTTAAAAAAAAAATCAAATTGTATTAAAAAAAATAGTTTTATAAATAATACATGTATCTACCGGTAACCAGCTATAGTGGATTACAGATAAATTTTTTTAGCTTAGTATTAAAATTCTTGTGGTAGAGCAGTCGAGCAGTGGATACCCTAATATATCTACACGATAATAGAGAGATATATTATTATGTGTTGGGTAGATACCATATAATTAGATTGGTTTACTCATTAAATATGTTGTGTTTTATACTATATAATATGTATTATATTACGTAATATTATAAATATTTGTAATTTTATCAAATAACGTGGTTTTCTGTAGATTAGCTAAGAATTAGTGTAATTTTTAAAGGAGTTTTGAGAACTTCACTGTATTATTACAAGCCCCTAAGGCCTGAAAGACCGTTGTCCACATTACAGAAATGAAAAAAAAGTCCAGACCCGATTTTTTGAAAGTCACAATACGATGTGATGATGACAAATATAAAACGGAAAGATTGGTACCTATATAATATATTAAATCAGCTGTTAGTTGTGGGTGCCTCCTATATATGTACCTACTTATAACCTATATGATATTATGGCTTGTATTAAAGTACTGTATACACATATATGTATATATATTAAATATATAATATATTAAAGTGTATGTTTCAGATTTGTATAATATGTGTACATGTATTAAGTGTTTTTAGTTATTACCAACCTTTTAATATTATTTTCAATAAGTATATATATAATACGTATGACTTCATATTTTAAACAGTTTCGCACCGATTGCAATGGCATAAATCATATTATATGAAATAAATAATAAATAATATAATATGATGTTGTATTATGCACGGTGCCATCGGTGAAACAATAACATCTAATTACACGCCTTAAACGGAACACACGAATCGCGAAGAGACCTCCGAAGCAAATTAAACGGTGTTATATAACAATAATTATTATATACGGAGTGCGGAGAGCGCGGGTAACTGGTATAATAAGACTCGCGTGCGCGTGCTCATGTGCGTGACCGAGTGTTGTCGTAATAATAGGTGGACGGTATATTTACTACCTACGTCATAATGTGTAAGCTGCTATCATGTATATTTTTCTTTATTTGGATTTTATGCTCTCGATAGTGGGTGAATCGGCTGGACCCTTTACCCATTACCTATATAGTATATATATATAACAAGCACACATATATATATAAATATATATATTTATAGGTAAACAATTAATAGATAAAAAATAATAATAAAATAGTTTTGTTTCCGTAGTGTGGTGTGTGTATTACTGTATTAGTACAATTTAGAGGTAAATGTGTAAATATATATATATATTATACTCTGACATCGACGTGTCCTTGCGCAGTCCACCGACCATACTTATATAATAATATCCACCCGAGATGACACTATTGTTTGCGTGTCTGCACAATTAGATTGCGTATATCATCTATACGGTCGTACGGGGAAAAATGCAGACGCAATGGTCGATGGATGAAAATATAGCGTTGACCCCGAGACGAAGATTCGCTTTGCCGAGCAAATGTTATATCTAAATTGACATTATCTATAATACAAAGAAATATTTTATAATATTATGTACGCATGAGTGCATGACCGACCATCGTAAAGGTACTGATAGGAACTCTTCACTTCAATGTCCCGAAATTCGAGATCTTTCTTAGAGCAGTTTTTCATATAAATCCCAATATATACGGCTTGAACTCGATGATCCAATATAGTATACGAACAAACACAATAATTGTTATAACAATTTATATAAGTCACATTACCTATTTTCAGGTACCTATTTCTCTCTTTTCCATTTAAAACTGATTAAAATTCAGTGGCGTGATGAATAATTATTTGTTGAGGCAATTGCCTCAGGGAAAATTCTGGTGGGAGTGTTGGTGAGTTAGTATTGGTGTGCAACTTATAACTTAAAAAACTTAATAATATTTATAACATTGAAAATTAAAAAAAAAATAGTGAAAAGACTGTTGGTAGTGGGGTGGATATGGGAAAATTGTATAGTTTGCCTCAGGTCTGAAAAATGTTCAGCACACCACTGGATTAAATTTTATGATTTATTATGTGTTCACCAAATAATTCTAGATTACTCTCAATACCTTTACCTACTTAGATACATATTATAATATTATATGTAATACATATATACTAACCTAACCTAACCTAACGATATATCTGTTGGCTGATGCAGAAAACGCGTGATGAAGCGGAAGAAAATATCGTAGTAGGTTCTCGTATATTTATTCGGGTCAACGTTGGCCGAGAGCGTGAATTTTTCGTACTTTATTTTATGTATGCGTATACCTTGACATCCAGGTCATCGCCGCCGCATGGCTTTCACTCAATTTGTTTACCGATCAGCTGTTCTCGTTCCACTCGTGTGCAGCATAATTATACATTTTATGATGTGTAATAAGTAATTAAATAATGATAAGAAATAATGATAACGATACCTACCTACTTCATTTTCCCAACATGCAGATTATGTATAAGATATAAACCTTATACATCCTGCACTACTGCATCACTATATACGACTATACCGGTTTTCCACGCAGGATACCCCATAGTAAACCAATATATTCCAACGTAGGTAGGCACTAATAAATTTCGACAAGGTCCCAGCCGTGTTCACATTGTATATATTATAAAGTCGATTTCTTTAGGGAAATAGAGAATTCTATCATAAATCCACTTTACTGCGTGTGTTTTTACTTTTCACTTAACCCTGCAGGGTTTTTCACATGCACATAGTATATTACACACACCTGTTCTATCCTACACCGTGTTCGTCATGTCCTTCCGTGTAACTTGTTTGCTATAGGTACTAGGTAGATAATTAATATTTTTGAAATGTGTTTTTGGAAAATTACTATTGTTCTGTGGTAGTATTTTTTTGTAAAATAATTATATGTTCTACAACTTATAAGTATATAGGGGGTGGGTCGTCGGTGTGAATGCTGCATACCAAAATAACGCATGGGTATTCATGAGGAAACAAATACACAGTGTATTCGACATATATAATTGTAGATGTTATTGTGGAATGTATCACAAAACCGCTACTGGAGGAAAATAATTTGTTAGATTAGCTAATTTAAAATTGTTAATATTATGTGGCTCATATATTTCAGTGGTTGAAGTCAATCACGCTGCTTTATTGAGAGTAAACAACAGCCGATGCTACTAGTTCCCGGATGGGTGACCATCCGGGTCTATAGTGGCATAAACCTTGCCACACATGCACGTGTAATCAACCAACCGTACCAACCATATTAACCGTTCCAACCCTATCAATCATTAAAACTGCAACCCCTACAATATCTAATGGCCATAGTGGCCGGGCTTTAGACCAATAAAAGAAAAAAATTATATCATTATATATTTAACGCTAATCGCGAGTTGCGGGAGCTGTCTTTTTTTATCTCCTCTGCTAATCGTTATCAGTGTTCGTTCAAAATTAATAATTAAAAAATTAAATTGTATAAACTATCGTACTAAATATTTAACGATCCAAACAAGGATACATTTTCGACTCTTGAATTAATAAATAAATATGTTAAGTATATTACACAAGTCGATGACCGCTCTGTGTGTATAATGTTATAGCATAGAATGCTTAAAAGCAAGGAAAAATAGAACTAATGATACACATTAATATTCATGTTGTTTTCGTTCACAAAAATTTTGATCTGTAAACCATAGCGTGTGTGCATAATTATGTATGATATGTGTTAATACAAAATACGTTTCTAGAAACATAATATATTATATATTATATAATACAATAAAAATATATATAGGCACTTAAGTCTTAATAATTATTAGGGTGATTCCGTTTCATCTGTACATAATATTTAAAATGTTTGTGATAGTATTAATAAGTTTTGTAAATTGGCTATCACTGATTTTTTGGAAACACGAAAATAAAATATTTTATTATTTGTGTAAGTAAACCTGCAGAAAATGAGGCAATACTGATTATAATTATATTGTGGCTCTCCAATATACACGCAGTTACAGTTTTTCGAAACCATTTATTTGATATACACTTCGAAAATATTGATTAGAAATAAGAAAACTTTACATTGATTTACATGGATGAGTACCATGGCTAGGAGGCACCCTGTATTACAGTGACGTTACCGGCGGCGTGGCTGATTTTTCACGGTCAGCTGGACTCAAGGGCAAGTTTAGCGATTATAAAAATTATTGTGATCACATATTATTATATATTATATAGTATCTACCTACTTACGAACCTACAGCTATGCGCCTATACAGAATTTTTGTGTGCGATCCGTCAACATCTGTGGTAACAAGTTCGTCGCCTTATACGCATCACGACAATATATATATGATATAGGTACAATGTTCAATGTATATAACTTACAAGTTAAAAGCTATAACGTTGTAATATATAATTATAACATGTTTGTGCACTCGCTTATAATAACAATACAATATTATTGCATAATGTATGCGACAAAGCCCCTCCCCCCCAAAAAAAAGTCATTATGTTTTTGTTATTTTTAACGATTTATCGCATCGAAAGTTTTAATATTTGGCAATCCATACCTATCGTCGATGTTCATATAACTGCACTAAACTGCACGAAAATTGTAATAGTTTTCCACCAGCTGCAGTGTACCTTTCAGTACCTATAATCTATATAGATATACCTATTATACCTATACTTAATTTATTTTAGGCAATTCATCGCACGTGTTGAAATGATAAAACGTGTGATTCGACAATCATTATTTTATAGTATTCGTTATGTATGCATGGGATATAAGGCTGTGTGTTCAAATTTACAATATTATGTACGGTTTATTAAAATATTATCGACGTGTCGACTTGTGATAATATTTATTATAATATAACATACATCGTTAAATAATTAATTCAACATTTCAGTGCGCGTTACGTAGGTATAGTTTTAAACATAAAGTAGGTGTTATATGTTTAGTGTGCCGAATGCAAAAAGAAATTATTATTAAAATATTATTCTTGCGTACCTACTTATTGGTTGGGCTATATTATTATAGGTATTAAGTATACCTAATGTGTCAAAATATAACGGTGTCGATTATGCATTATTATTATTATTATTATTATTATATTATTGTTAGCCGGTGGTAACCACTGTAAACGATATTATTATTGTGTACAATAGTGATAAAAAAAAATAAATAAATAAGAAGTTTATATTATATACGTTAAATTATTATTATATCAACTAATTCAATGTATTATATATCCGCTTCGGCCGAGGGGTACAGCTGATGTTATAATTTTGTTAGGTATTAGATTTTTTTTACATAAGATGGTATACTACTTACGGAGAGACCGGGAGAGGGTTATGTAAGTTTGAGTAACACTAAACGAAAAAAAAATACAACATAACCAGGAGGTTTTGTTGGATAACACAGGTTGGCGCAATCCACTAGAGGGCGTCGATACAGGCAGGCAGGCACCGTCGTCGTTTGTATACGCGCAGCAATTGCGTCATTGACAAACTTGGTACCAATATATAATATTATTCTTATTATGTAAAACCTTAGGTAAACCTCGGTCGGGACATTTTTACCGCATTATGTATTGTACGTAAGATGACGGTAACAATAATAATAGTAATAGTAATAATATATTATAAGTATAGGTACCTATATAAGCTGCGCGAGCATTGTTATAATAATACGAGCATGTATAGGCTATATAATAATAATAATAGCATTATTGCCTGCATTGAACAATTTTTCGGAGGCTATGGATTTATTCAATAAAAATATTAACAATATTAAATAATTTATATTAATATAATTGTCATCTGTGACGACTAGAACATAATACATACATAGAGCTGTTAAAACTTTGAATTTTATAAATGCCAATAATGTCGTAAAATTTCCTCCTGGACAGTTATATTATACCTATTTATTTGCTTATAAAGAGATGAGCACTTGCTTAGTACAAATATGTCGAATTAATATCGTCAAATTAATATAGTGATGTTATTATAATATATATTACTCTATGACCCGTGTTATATATATAACTACTCGTTCGCACATATTATGTTGATTAGTTGACTGCAACTAACAATCAGTTAAACGGTTTTTTTTTTTTTACTTTGTGCATATTATTATGGTATAAGCCCGTGTTATATAATAATTAATTTATGTTTATATAGTTTTCATGCAACAAGTAATTACTTCCATTAATTAAAATTATATTGATACGACTCGAATAAATACATATACTATTTAATATTATAATATATACCTATATATTGACTTTAACACGTAGTTAATGTCATAATTATTAGAGAACAATATTAGTATTGAACATATTATAATAATATAATAATAATTATTATTATTATTACTAAGTACGAACGATGTATTTTAATAAAAGTTAGTTTTCTTATTAGTTCTACTTATGACTTTAAAATATGAACAGCAAAACTGTAATGAGATTTTAACTAATAAAACATATGATCATCGAAAAATAACATATTTTGTAATGGTTATATGATAAGTGATAACGTTTCAAAGATCTACAATATACTGCACTGTTATAATAATTTATATGTATTTGTGAATTCTTTTAGCAAATAACATGAGTACAATAGTACATGTAATGTAATTCTACACCAAATAAAAATCTAATATCATGTATGGTTTTAACATGATTTGAACTCATCAGTCATCATCATAACAATATAATCGCAGTATTCAGAAATCTTTTCAGTACAAGGTACAACTCTGGTAGTATTATATCCCATAGTAGGGATGGAAAATCCATGACCCACAAGAAAATGTTGAGGGCACGCATACATTAAATTACATCTGATTTTTAATAATAAATAATAAGATCACAATGTTTTACCATCCCTGGCCTATAAATACTTATTGGCCAAATGAAGGCTCTTACGGCCCCTTTCTTCAGCTGTGCACTAATCCACATAAGTAATTATTTCAATAGATTTCCAAGGTATTAAGTTACTAATTATTGTTCCAATACAGCGATTTCCAAAGTGTGTTTAGTGGGACAATTTCAGATGTATGTGAACATTAAAAAAATTATTTTATATTATATTTGGTAAAAAAAGTTCACCCAAATAATAGTTACTAATATAATATTGCAATAAAATATTCGTTTTAAAGACATTGGGGTTCCACGAAACACATAGCTTTTTCATGAGGGAGGTGTCGTGGTTGTAAAAGTTTAGTAACCGCTGTACTAGATGATACAGATATAGAGCTGTATATATGTATAGGTATGATATGGTTTTAACCATACTAAACTATATTTCTAGGTTAGTACTCATGCTATATTATAGACTTTTATAAGCGATAGTAAAATATTTTTAAATTTGAATATATATCTAGCTAAGTTATGTACAAATGTTTTTCACCATATAAGGAGTTCATATTATAAATTGTATATTTTTGCTAAATAGTTTACTCTTATTTTTATTCGTAAGTTGCTATACACTATTATATTACATTTACTATTGACTATTAAATCATTCCGGAATCTAAATAATACGATTTTTTTTTCTATTTTTCACAAGACGGTAGTACGATAGTAATTAAGTTTGATAAATTAATATTTATAATACATACGGTATGAACAACGTAGTGAGAAAATCACTCATTGGTAAAAATTCTTAACATTAAACTAACATTTCTTCACCATATGAGAAAGATGTGGATTATATGTGTGTATTTAAATTTTGTTGAAAACATTTATAAATTATTAGGGATAGTTCGGTAGTGGTTTTATATCTAGGTCATGTATAAGGCAATGTTTGTTACTAATGGGTACCAAAAAACGTTTATTAATTGTTAGTATCTATATATCCTATACTGAATGCAACAGATTGGAATTACTGTATTGGTCTGATATTATAGGGTTTTGCAGGACCTCAGATTAAAATTCCTTAGATCAAACAGTCCTTATAATTTGACTAGTACCTAATAAGTATAGAAGAGTGAAATTTTAAAATAATAATTAATTCATTTGAACAAATTTAACTCTCCTCTCTCGAAGATTGGTATTGATTAATGTTATTAATTAATGAGAAGTTTTTTTTTTATATTTTAATAGATTATATTGAGTAGCAAAATAACTATTTTCGGGGAAAAGTACTGTTCAATAATAGTCAATAATCAATAAAATATAAATAAATGTATACCTAGTAATGTTTGGTAAATTTAAAAAATACATATTGACGAATGTTTCCCATCACGATTAAATTTTAATTAACCAACTATATACAAATGAAGAAAATTATTTTTTTACTAATTAAATATAATTAACTCATTTTTTATCGCATAAATGCAAACATATTGAAGGTAGGGCGCAAAGTCCCTTTTTTACAGGATAAGAATTTGTTGATCCATGTTACAATAGGTTATTATGTTTCAATGACGCATGAGTCATTTTCAATAATTACCATTGATGCCAAATTGTCAAAGCACTCAAAGCATATAATTTTTGTTTGTATTAAGTATAATCGTATATACTGAGTTTAACACGTATATAATTTAAAGTATATTTGTCAAAACTATAAATTACTCAAAACTATTATTTACAACTCACAAGTTTTCATGCCGACTTTGATGTCTTGATGTATATTTAATGAAGGCATTTAGGTGGACTAGGTGGAATTTTAATTAAAACCATTATCGAAAATAATATCATCTGAATCATGTTTTATAATTATTTCAATTTTAATGTGGGCAAATGTGACAATGTGTCAAAAGAAATCATTGTTGTATAGTCTCTAACTGGAAGGCAAATAATACAAGATTACGACAACGAATGTATTTTAATGTTAATACTTTTAAAACTATATTAGAACATAATATAGTTTGCACTTGGTTTTTAAATCGTTACTATACAATTTATAAAAGCAAATGTATTTTTTTTTAGTTTATTTTGAAGATATAAAATGAAAGAATTATGATTTACTGTATTAGTATGTTTGGTGAACATTTTTAAAACAATTAAATTTCATTAACACGAGACCACGTTTTGTACTGATAGTAAATTCACTTAATGAGTATGTACTATGAAAAAATAATTGAATTATGTTCAATACACAGTTATAGTGAAAATCTAATAGCCTTCATGCTCAGCGTGTACCTAAAAATAATAATAGCTTATCATTTGATCAATGGCTTTTTACCTTTTAGAACAATCAACACCAATACCAATATAAACCATACTGTTTTATTATTATATAATATAATTCACTTATATGTACTTATAAGATATTATGTTTTATATATAACCAATTTGATATAATCAATTTCGATTGATGCATTAATGTTGGCATCATAACTCAATCAGCTGTCATTGTGTTTCAGGAGGTGAAAATTATGATTTGTTGAACGTTAGATCAAAAACGCTGCTTAAACTCGGGCTCAATGAAAACGCTCTTCTGGACGCTATTCGTGTAGTCCAAATAAAACCCAAGTGGTCAAAAGTACGTTTTTTTTATACATGTTTTACTTGTTTATGCGGCACGTGGTTATAATAATTTCAAAATCATTAGGGACATTTCACCCGCGGCATGGCGTTGTTTTCTTTGGAGAGATATCAAGAGGCGTTATTAGAGTTTTCGTTGAGTGCTGTGCTCGGCGAAAACCATCAAAAACTCCAATCACAAATTAACGAGGTGCTACAAAGGTTATTGATAATGTATTCCAATGAAACTGATGATTTAGATCTAGAGGGTTGGAATCCCATATCTCACAGTTACTTAAGATCGTACTTAAACACGTTTATCAACAGATCCAACGTATTCGACAACAGTTCAAACTCTTTAAAAGTGGTATGTTGACAATTAATATTTCATTTCGAAAATCAAAACTTCATATTATTGTTTTGTTTTTAGAAATCTATTGTAAATGAAAGTACATTTATGAAAAAACAACTCTGTGAAATCAGCACAATAACTGAGTTGGTCCAACATATTTTTGTTGAAATAATGCAGACTAAACGTAAGTAGATTAAACCATGTTAACTATTAAAAATTATTAATTAGTAGATTAGACGAGGTCGAGAATTATAGAGTTAAAAAGTAAAGTTACTTTTAAGTCTTAACTGAGTTATATGACGGGTTACTTTTTTTTTAAGTAACTTCTAACTTACGAGTTAAATTGTTTTCCGTGAAATGTAGTTGCACTAATCAGTTATTTAATTTTATATTCTCGTTAAATTAATTTTTCCTAATTTAAACCCCATATTTAAAAAATATTCTGTTTTATATAAAAAAAAAGTATATATAATTAATCGTAATTAGTTATTATTTATAATGTTATATAGTAATATACTTATATGTATTGCAAATACTAAACTGTAGACTGTCGAAATCTTGAATGCACAGGTGTTTATGAATTTCAATAGGGATCAAAATAACTTAATAACGTATAAACGTATACCTATTACCTATACATTTCCATGTAATAGGAAATTACAATCTCACCGAAACATATTAATTTAAAATCTCACAACAGTAACAATATCAGATAGACCTAATTTGACGTTTATAGAGGCATTGCAGGTATCGTAGTCTCTTAAAAACCTACCTAAATAAGTTATAACTTCAGTTTGTAATGTTATATTATTGGATGTCATCCTTTTCTGTTATTTTTTCTGACATAATTTATAAATTATAATGTGTATTATTTTTAGTATGTATTTCTGTTTTTGTATACATATACATATTATATCCTTTTATCAAATTTCCTTATTTTGCTTTGATTTGGATTATCCATTTTCAGTTAAAAAAATGTAACTGTTTTTATTTAAGTTCAGTTACTTTAAACTTAATTTTTATTTTTATTAGTTAATTTACCAAAGATATCACCGTATTATCAGTTATCAGTTACTTATTTTTTGAATACAATTATTATTCTTGGAATTCATGTTTTTATAAATATAATTGTGTATATTTCAACAAATATTTCGAGTAGGCACTATAATATTATGCAAGGTTTTTTTCAAATTGGTTTGAATAATCTGACAAGCGAGTAGATAACCCATTGTTATTGTATGCAAACTGCAAAGTGTGCAGTATTTCAGTAACATACATACTACATAGGTTATATCTAACGTTTTATTCTATAACTCGCCTACCTTGAGCACAGTCATATTTTATCGGAGATGTGCCAAAAGTGTTTTCATTTCAGTCATTGCTTATTAAATTAAAATTTTGATTTTACTTTGCCAAAAACAGTATATCAATTACTTCAATGCATTTCTCAACATTCAGACGATCAGACTGGTTAGCATTTTTATTAAAGTTTTTTAAGAACCGTACTCAATTCATTATTATATAAGAGACATTAAATTCAGTGTCTTAACTAGGAGTTGTAAATTAAATTTATCATCTAGTTTTATATTCCTAGCTACTTCTAAGAAAATATTGATATTTGCTAATGATGCTAGAATTTAATGAAAAATGAAATATAATAATTATTTTAATATTTAAAATCAAATCTAAAACATTTTATTTTTTAAGTATGAATTTTATTATGATTATTTTATATTTTTTTGTTTTAGCTATTACTATTACTGTTCTTAAAGTTATGAGTTCTATAGATATAGCTTTATGTATTAGAGGTTTTTTTTAATACAGTGATTATATTTATCAGTCAAAATTTGAAATTTTTTTATCATTAAACGTTTTGATATTTAAATTAGTTGAGGTTTAAATTTACTTTAAGTTTTTCTCACAAGTTTGCGTTGGGGTGGGGAAGGGGCCATCTCCATACATAAAAACATCACTTTAATATAGTACCTACTTACGCGTGCAATATGTTTTGAAATAAAATAAATTACATAGATATTTTGTTTTTACGGCACATACTTTGTTGTATTCAAAAATTATGCAACTAATTTTACGGGCGGATGATATTATTATTATATCCCACTATTATAATAGCATTTGTATAGGTTTATTCAATAGGCACTTTGAATACCATTAAGTAATATTAATATTTCATAAGTGTTATGGAATATTATTTTCACGAAATAATAATACGAACTTCAATTATGTGAAACACAAAGACTATTTAGATATTTTGGTCACGCAATTTTGTGTACACATAATATTATATTATACTATAATGTATATCGCAATTAGTTGTGCTCGATGAATATTGACGAGACTCAAATGAACGTCGTTTTGGATTTGTTTTTTAAGATTACACTTCAAGCGTCCTAATCAATAACACGCTAAACGTGGACAAGTCGTTGTTGGACGAAACGGACTTCAATTGCGTTCTATGTTGCGGGATGTTGAGGAACCCGGTGACAACACCGTGTGGGCACACATACTGCTTAGACTGTCTAGAACACAATTTCGATTACAGTTTCCACTGTCCTCTGTGTCTGACGTCACTGCCGCCCGTGAGTAAAAATATCTTTATTCATTATCATCTCGACGCAATACATTATCGTAATAGTATAGCAATAACTAATAATAGTAATAATAATAATAATTTGAATAAAAAAATAGTGATAATAATACTAGTGATCAACACGTCGTCGATACAGAGTCGTCAGTGTTTATTGTCAATTATTAAAATAATATTGTAATCGCCGACCGCCAACGTCAACTGTAGTCGTTGTACATGTACACTCGACATGCGTGCATACTATGATCTACCTACACTTCGTATATATAAATATAATATCTGTAAAAGGCACTCCAAGTAAAGCTTTTCTCAACATTTCACTAGGGGGACAAAAAAAAAAGATAATTCACGTGATCTTGATATGCCTCAGCACTTGAATTGTGTTGCATTATTTTAATCGCATCAAAAAAATTCAATTTTAATGAATATTATAATATTAATAATTGCCTATTAATCGAACGCCGACGATATCATAATATTAAACATACTCGTGTATGAAATACTATGTTAGTCACTTACATTATATTTGTAAAACGAATTTCGCTTATTAATATCTCCTATACAATAGGTATGAATATAGTCATTATCATTGATTTTATTTTACTAATACCAGTGGCGTAGTAAATATTTACTAAACCATGATGCACAATATATATTTAGTACTTACCCACTCTTTATCCCCCTAATATAATATATTTTATTACTATGTGACTATAAATAGTTAAATTTTTATATTTTGTTATTGGTAAAAAATAATGTATCAAACAACCCTACTCCCCCCAAAAAAATGTTGACCTTCATAAAACCCCGTTTATCACGCCACTGACTAATACCTATACCTACATACTCAGAATGAGAAACACGTACACTCGCGTAAAACTGTTTTTGAACACGTTTTGAATACCCCACGTATATATTAGGTGTATAAAATATCATCCGGTCGTTTGCAGAGCTTGGCGCTGAGCTACAAGAACACTTCGGAATTTGTCAATGAGTTGATCGGCTGCAAGTACGCCAAAAATGGTCCCATGCAGACGATAAACTGGAAACCGGAAGCGGAACACGACAGCACGTACTTGCCGGTGTTCGTGTGCACGAACGCTTTCCCGTCCGTATCATGTCCGCTGCACGTGTTCGAACCGAGGTATAGGCTGATGATCAGGAGGTGCATAGAATCGGGTACAAGGAGATTCGCCATGATCAGCAACTGTTGTCCTCCCATGAAGTTCGTACACACACGCACGTATACAGTATAATAATAACAATATAATAAATAATAATATTATCTATCCGGTCTCCGGACTTAAGCGTATCGGTGGTGGACAGATTTTAAGAAGTTCGAAGTAGTCAATTTTTAAATTGTGTGCATACGGATGCGGGTCTTTCAAATGTGTGCTTAGTAAATTTTCATTATAGTATGTGTGACTTTGTGTAAAATAAATAGCGGAGCGCTCCCGCATGTACAAGTCACCACATCGGCGTTGTGCGAGTGGACGGTAAACAATTTATGCTCATTTCTTTGTACTTATTTTCCATCCTACAAATCAACCTAATAACGCGTAAATATTTCAGAAAAATGATCTGAATTCTTTTAATGCCTATTCGAGATTGGTCAGTCCAAATTTTAAGATTTCTGATATAAATTCCGAATAATCATCGTTTCCAAATCTAAAATTTCAAAATATTCAAAATTAAATTATTGTTTGTTTGGAGGGGGTGAAATTGGGACTGATTTCAAGTAGACATAATAAAGAATTTAAAAAGTATTATCGCATTACTAGGTCGATCAGTATGATGGACAAATGATTGGAATGTTTTGTATAAAATAACTGTCCGACATATTACAAACTTAAGCACATTTTAAGTGCATATTTTTGAATAAAATGAATCATACCAACTAACATTTTAGACTCATAGTATTTTTTAAATTCTGAGCTGAGCGATGAATGTATTTATTTTTTTGTAGTGACGTCTTTTCACGTTTTGGAGCGGAAAATTTGCTTCGATATTTAATGTTATATCGGTGTAAGTTTCAGTAATTTTTATAGTTGATATACTTTGGTGGGTTTCAATAGAATTCGTATTACTTTTCTTTATAACTGTTGGAAAAAGCAGCGGGTATATTTTATGCATCACCAATTTTTTGACCAAATCCATCCTTTTTTTTTTTTTGTTGTGATAGAAAAATAAATTATCGTAGATCTTTATTGACATTTTAATCAAATACCATTTTCTAGGTAGATATAATTTTAAAATTATAACTATACCTATCTGTTTTATTTTTACTCTTGTTATTGCATCTTTTATAGTTTTTGTGTATTCGTTTTTGGATCTTGATTACCTATTATTTATTGTATTATCAAAACGATTATATTATGTATTAATATATTATTAAAACGTATGGATACGTGCACAAAAAATAAGCATCATTAATTATACAATTTGCATTGTTGCTTAACGCTATACGTTTTTTTACACTCATATTCTGGTGCTGCTCCAGGTTTTAATCTTTACCTCGAATTTCAGGTTCGCCGAGTTTGGGACAGTGTTAGAAATCAAAGATAGGATCATGATGGGTAATGGTTGTTCTATTTTATCGACAATCGGAATGAGGCGATTCAAAGTGTTAGTCCGAAAAGAACACGATGGCTATGACATGGCCACTGTGCAATACATACAGGACGAAAAAGTTCCTCCGAAAAAATTAGTAGGTCAGTATATATCTTACGAAATATATAATTATAATATTATTCAACACGCGTAGTTGAACTGTTTTTAGTAAGAAAACTCATCAGTGGTGCTGAATTTGCGCTTCTGCGCGATATTACAATATTATTATGCGCTGAATTAATGACCTCCTTATATATTGGTTATGCATATAGAATTATATAAACTCCACGACGACGTTCGGCAACGGGGATTAATGTGGTTCAACGGTTTTCGGTCTGAAATAAAATCGGAAATCCTGAGGACGGTTGGTTTTCCACCGAGCACGGAACCAAATTGGGAAGAACTCTCTGACGGTCCAGCTTGGACGTGGTGGTTGTTATCGTTATTACCACTGGGCCAAAACGCTCACGTAAGTCTTAACGTATTATATACATTTAATTGTAACTTTTGTAATATTACCCTGCGCGGCTGAACCTATATGTTTGAGCATCGAGCGTTATATTATAATCAAGGGGGCACTAAAATGGTGTCCCACAGAAAATAAATTTATTTCTTACAACAGTGTATTAAATGCAGTTCTCATTCGTTTTCATTCTATATTTTTCTTTTTTCTTTTTTCGATAATTTATGGATGTTGAATTTTGAAGGTTTCTAAAAACATCCCGGATTTCTTACGTGACCCTACAAAAATATTAATTGGTGACCCCTGTTATAAATTATCCTCGAATGCTATAAAATAAACTACATCAGTAAAAATACTGAACCAACTATAGTGAATCTTCATTCTGCAATCTGCAGTGATTATTGGTTGTTTATGCAGTAGCCGCAGTAGGAACCTATAATTTGTAAATTCAAAACAAATCGTTCTGCTCTTACGCATATTGTACACGATTTGTATTTCTAGATTACCTATATATATTAAAGCCTAGCTCGCAGGTTATAATTTTTTTTTTTTTAAATTAGAATAAAATTCCTGCTTGATAGAATAACAAGAATATATTATAGTATTTAAAATGAAAAATGGAATGACATAACGACTTACTTAAATTCGATGGCTGCGTATTATGCATTCGTTTTGTATATAATTACTGCCTATATTGAGTATTGGCTTACATAATCTAAAAACAATTATTATTTATTATAACTATTTCTTAAACATGAATTGTAAATTGGGAATACATACAATATTATTGTAAATGGGTGTATAAAAACGTTGCGTATCTTTTGGTATAAGCTGCATATACAAATGTATAGCCTAAAAGAAACTACAAATATTTGATAATATGATTATAATTATATAATGTTGCTTTAAAAAATAGATAAAACACAATTCATAAAGTTATTCGATTTTCAAACTAAATTTATTCGTCTGTTTACACAGACTTTATTATATTTTGAAGTAGGTAGGTAGATACTCCTATTACAAAAATAATGTAATTACTCAGATTAAATATGTATTGTTTGTATAGGTTTTTTATCCGTTTCTATTAAGTGCAGATTTACAAATCAAACAAAGGTTATACAAAACTATTATAGGTATATATAATAAGTAGGTACCTACCTTAAAACTAAACTTGTAACATATACATAATCGGAAATTAGTTTTTGTACAATATGATGAGATATATATTTTTGTTTTTAAATACCTAAGGGTTTCATAAGTAATATTATTGTTTCTATCATAATGGTAAAAAAATTCTTGTAAACTAATTTACGTTCTTGGTTATTCAAGATTAATTCCTACACAAATAAATAAAAACATATTATAATAAAATACCTACTTTGACATTATGAGCTGTTATAAATGAATATTGTTGTTAGAAAAATCAAATTAAAAACTCGTCATATATCCTAAACTCTTAATGCGTTTTATTGCAATGTTTTTTTTTTTTATCAAATTTAACAGCTAATATAAGTAATAAGTAATAACTTATAACATTTATGGGTTCTCATTACATAATATAGACATATAAATAATAAACATTAATGCCATTAAATATTATCATGGTCGTACATTGGTCATTTCAGGGCAATCAAATGTATTTTGTCGTTATAATGTATATATTATATAATATTGGTCTCCTATGTCAATAATTTAGGTCTCCTGTGAACACTCTAGTTTACTTATTTTTCTGAAAATGGGGTCAACGTTTTATCGGAAAAAACATTAATAAATATCGGAGGATTTATAAATTCCATGTAGATAAATAACTTGAACGTTGCTTCATGTATCTATATCGTCAACCGCCAACGAAATACGATGTCCAATGATCAAATACCGTATTATACCATAGCCTAAGTACTCGACGACGTATATCGCAACGGCGGAAACCTTATTTTCAGAGCATAATACAATTTCGACAACAGCCGTGAATTGCGAAAAAAAAATCGAAATACATAACCTAACCTACTACATAAACGAACACGCGCGCGAGCACACACACACACACACACACACACACACACACACACATCGCACAGTAATAATCATTATATTATTAGATTATACACGCACTGATTTGACATTAGTCCGATGTCCGACAGTTCTTATATAACTCGTTCCGTAATAGTAAACACACGCGAGTTGCCTCCTTTTTTTTTACCGTTTGTACGGCGTAGGTATATACTACCTAATATGTAATAAGCGTTATTATTATTATTATTATTATTATTATAATTATTATTCGTTGCACGTACCTATGACCGTATGTGAAAAGCTTCTTTTTAGACAAACGCACGCCGCCGAACCGTGCACCTATTGACGATACGGTCAGTAAATTATACATATTAATATTATGTATAATGAAATATAATAAAATATATACTATACTAGTTGGATTACCCGGCTTCGCCCGAGTGTAAAATATTTGTGTATCACCATATACATACATCCCCATTCCTGTCTATAATATCCTATGAGATTAATATAGTATAATAGGTACCGTGAAAATTGCAAGCCTCAAGCTATCATTATTTAGGTTCTACGTTGATCCGTCAGGACACGTTAGATTATAATATTATATTATAGCCATCCCACCCGGCGTTACCCATGAGACAAGCTTGTGATTATGTGATTGGTATATTTTCAGGTAAAAAAATCAAAAATACCCCGCGCGGTGCTTACTTAATAACCAATGTTTTATTGACTCGTAGTTTATAAAATTGTCTTTCATACAAACCTTGTCCTGATAATTATAAACACAACAAAAAAGAATCAGCCGGAATCGGTCGCGTACTCGCGTAGTTTCTGAGATTATCTGTTTCAAAGTATATAAGTAGTTTCACGTTTATATAGTTAAAAAGATATATAAAAATATAATTCTCAAGTCGATATACATGGATTTACTGCAAATATAATATTATTATTAAGAGCAATGCGTGCCCGCATATTGTGTCGTATGTTGTGATGTTGGCTTTTTAAGTATTAAGATCGAATTGACCTAGGCACCTAGCTATTATAGAACTTAAGAGGATGTCGCACCCGCATGTGTTGTCTCCGTCTTACACACGTACCAAATTTCCTTTCGCTATAGTTTCAATAGGGTACTGTCAGTTTTGATATTAGAGTGAATTGACCTATTATCAAATTTTAAAGTAATAAAATTATATGTGTTCTCTCGTTGATCTTTTACGATATTTCAATTTTTAAGTGAAATATGGGTATGTAAAGTATTAATATTTTAAAATGCTCATAACTCACGTAAAAATTAAAATATCGTAAAAAACCAACGAGAGAACACATACAAGATTGTTACCTAAAAGTTTGATAATAGATCAATTCACTCTAATATAAAAGCTGACAATACCCTTACTAAAAAAACTAGAGAACGAAAATTTGCTATGTCGTACGTGGGTAAGATGGAAACAACATATTATGCGGGTGCGCGACGTCCTCTCTTAAAGCCAACAATGTTATTATCAACTGTGTTCGTATGACGGGTTTTAAGATATTGTAATTTGTAACCAAGTTATAAAAGCATTTATATACCTATTGATTACAATAGGTTATTGTACTCAAAGTAATATAAATATATAATATATTATTCTCACGTTGCATTGTAATATTACGATATACAATAGCGTGGAACTGGTACACCTAAATACTAATGATGGACTTGCAGCTCAAGGGGACGAGAGGGAGAGGGTGGGTAACTAATCGATTTTAAGTCCCATCGGCATGGTTTTTCCGCGACCATTTAATATTATGATCTACGTAATAATTATTATAAGGATGTATTAGACTAGGTAAGGTTATTGTACTCACTGGAAATTTGATTTATTTTTTAACCAACACTTATTATTATCTTATCCATATACAAATCCGTGAGTCTTGCGCAACAAGTATTATATTATATACAGAGATTATTTTCAATCGTTCGCAGTGCAAAAAAAATGTTTCGAATACAAGCAGCTGTGCGGGTATTATGCGTGTATTCTTGCTGCAGGTGTATAACCAGTCGCTATAATTTAATATCATAGATACTGTTACATCGACCGCCAAATATTATTTAACGAGCTGGTTTCGTTATCGGTGATATTTATAACATATACATTTTAGGGTCGACTGACCCATGCCCGTTGAGGCACCTTTGTGTGTAAATTGGTTAAAAAAACGTGAAAAACAACATTCTCGAGGGCATTCTTTATCGTATTTACGCATTTGCGTAGTACGTATTCTATTTAGTGTGTGATGGTTGGGTGGTACATTGAACTTTCTTTATAGAAGAGAAAATTCAAAACCAAACCGCAGGAGATAAAATACACCCACTATTCGTGTCGACCTTGATGGCGACTATCGATATAATCTTTGGAGTACTATCGATCGTAAAAAGAGAACTTTGTGATGATAAGATTAAATTTGAATATAGGTACCTACTACCTACGTGAAGTAACACTTGTATACTGCATTCAACAACTGTGCCATGGTTAGGTTAGGTGAGATGCAGTGGAGTGAAAAATGTGTTCCCTCAACGTCGTCGGCTCCAAAACGAAAAAAACAATTTTCACTTTTCAGTGACATAGCTTTTAGACGGCGATTTTATGTTATAAGTTATAACACTTGCCGTCAGCCGTATTTATGCAAACAATTAATTTAATATTATGCTCAAGATAATATCTAAAAATTATGTTGTCATAATATGGTTCCATTTTAAATTTGATATTATTATTATGAAGATTGATTACTACAAAGGTGGGTGTGTGAAGGTGACCCCCCCCCCCCCACTTCAAGTGATATTTAAATATAAAAACACAACCTATGAAAAATCCCTACTACGCGCATGGTTAGGTTGGACGAGACACAATAATAAAATACTCAAGTCTGTTTTATACTCGATAAAATTCTTAAGTTTTTCATAATAATATCTAGTTATATTATTTTTGTTCGACAATATTTCAGTGATATACCATATAACATATAGCCAAGGTTACTGGTTAGGTTAGGTTAACATTATCATTTATGTGTGTTAGATCGTCGGGTATTTAATTCATTCGTGATAAGCGAGTTACAAGTATTTATGAATTATTCTACATACAATCATTACTAGAATAACAATTATTATTTCAATGTCGTAAAAAAACCGACCATCGGCTACAGATTCTTGCCTTAATCTGTTTCGTATCGTGACGCGAGTTCACTGTAATATTATAAAATCTATCAACACAAAATATTGGTTCTGGTGAAGGCAAAACATTTGCTGTAAATGCGGGTCTGAATCTATACGGGTGAGGCGATCTGGCGATGACGTGATCGTTGAAGCGCGCGCGGCGCTGTGTTTGCGGGGAAGGTAGCGGTGGTGGCGGCGCCCCTGGTACCGCGAACCACCGAGACGCGGCAACGGCGCCCGGCCTGCAGTCCGCTCGACCACTGCACCCTACGACAACGTTACCGCGGCCTGTGTAGTTGCGCTCGCCCAGTCCGTCTGCCTTCGCTTGGTCGCCGGCGCGTGCATGGGACCCTGGTAGCCGAGGACACGATTGTGATGCAAGAGTTTGCTTGACGGGCACGTCCAAACACGTACTCACAGGGGGTGGCGCACTGACGTCGTTTGGACGGCGCGCGCGGTGTTTCCGAATAATTTCGTGACATTTTCGATGCAGGCACTTAAAACTTTAAAAAACTTAAAGGCTTTTTACGAGAAAACTAACTAAAATAAATTCTCGCACCATCTTCTCGAACTCGAAAAGTATTTTAAGAGGACGTAGTCGTAACTCATGTGTTGTCTCCGTTTTACCACCGCATAACACACTGAAATTAGGAAGTTTAGAATTTCCAATTTTGTGTTGTTAGATTTAATAGTCAATGAATTGACCTATTATGAAGTTTAATAACGATAAATCTACCTTCGCCGAACTAAATAAACAATTATTATTGCTATTAGTTTAGAGGTAAGGAAATTATCTCGTTACTTTTTTTTATGATGATTTGAATTTTTAAAGCATTTTTAAATATTAATATTTTACATACTTTTTTACGTGCTTAACAACTAAAATATTATAAACGAAAGAACCGCAGATAATGTTCTTATGCTCAACTCGCAAGTTTCAAAATAGGCTATTAAATTCAATATTAAAGTTAACAACGCAAAAATGAAACGGCTGAACGCATATTTTGGTATGGTATGTTAAAGTAAGACGGAGCCAAATGCGGGTACGAAGTCTTCTCAAAGCGCTGTCAAGTTGAAGTACTCATGATGTCATGATGTCTACCCGCATTTGTTATCTCAGTCTTATTATAAGACGCGTGACATACCAGAATAATACGTTCAGCAGTTTCGATTTTGTGTCTTTTACCTAAATAATATTTGAGTGAATTGATATTTTATCAACTTAAAAGACGTATAAGAATTAAGAACATTAATGCAACATTTAAGTACTCTCGTTGGTTATTTTATGATATTTTTTGAATTTTTGACGAATAGGTATGAAAAAATATTAATAGTTTCTAAGACGGGGACAACACATGTGGGTATGACGTCCTCCTCTTGCCTTGAATTAAATTTTGACTAAAATTCCGGGAACGGATTGAAAGAAAAATATTCGTCGAACTAAAGACTAAACTAATACGTTTTTGTTTGTTCAACGTTATCAAGGTCTCAAACGTTATTTTTCATTAGTTTTTAATGTTATGAATGTTACATAATTTTGTTACATATATTTTTCAGTCCAACGTAGTGATATATTATTTTTTATACGTATTCTTAAATACGAAAAATATTTTTACATTTAAATTATGATGCTTAGTATCTATTATTAGATGTTGATTATAATTTTTTAAATCTATAGAATCACTTTTATTCCATCTATTAGGTATCGAAAGTAAAATATAATTCCGATATCTAACTACATATTTATATTTATGTATAAAATATGCAAAACTATATTTTCTTGGCTAAAATAATTGTTTATAATACGTTGATATTATGACTTTATACTACTTTCTATCATAGACCTCATACTATAGACAAAGCATAAAGAACAGCGGGGTTGGGAAGTGCTGTCCTTGGCGATTTGCGTTAAGGTGGTATATATATATATAAAAAATATGTATTATAATATTATATACAGTTATGCACGGTTTATGGTATCATCTACTGCGTCGGACATTACTAGGACACCGGGTCCTGTTGAGCAGCGCAGCCTGGCAAGACCCCGCGAATTACAACCTTTCTCCGTCAATTAAAAAAATTCTAAAATTAAAACTTAGAGTCCCGCTTGAGAATATTGTAATTATTGCTTGTTGTTATGGAAAAAAAATGAATAACCGTTTCTAAAGTTTAACCACGCCCACTAATAAGATCATAATATTATACGCACCGTTTGATAATTTATGTAAAGTAAAATAATCTTAGGAATCAGTACCAAGAACGAACAACCATGAAAGGATACAACGTTATTGCTTTTATACAATATACACAGTTAAATAAATAATTATTTACCATTTTACTTCGCAGCAAAATAATTTGTACGATCTACAATAATTATTGTAAAACATCATCTACATAACTATTATACTAATATCGATATGTGTCTGGCAGCCATCCTTACTCCTTCTGCAAACAATATGATCGAAAATATCCTCGTCTAACCTTGGGCGCGGTGGTCCTGAGCAGTGTTCGGCTCTAAGTATATTATGGTGCCTGTGAATTGCACCTTTCTGAATGTTTATGACGATTCTTTATTTTTATTTTGTTTTATGATTTTTCAAACGTTCACCAACAATAATATTATTACCATCGTGACCAAGATAAGGAGAATTTCGAAGCGATCGATTTTTTTTTCGTACAATTTATTTAGAAACAAGAAACGATTAGCGCACCGCTTATTGTGAATAACAACATTCTTATTGTTATACAAAATTGCTATTAGTGAAACGACCAATTTTTTCTAATTTGTTTAATATAGTAAATAATATTATACTGTAATTATGTGATTATTACATTAACGGTACGTCGGTACCTATATTATTATCATCATTTAACTAGGTATCTACTTATTAGGTTTCCCCTCAATCATCATAATATAATATATTATTCACCGATATGATAATAATAATTGACATACCCTTGAGTGCAATGTTGTGCAACCTAATTCCGTATATATAAATATACGAAACAGTAATAATAATATTATATGAATGACAAAGAAATATATTTTTTGTTCACAGGTGGACCTCTTGGCCAACACTAGTATTGAAGTCCGGTTAAAAGTGATCAACAAAATTCTCAGTCGCATCGAACGGAGCTCGTTGTCCCTAAGAATAACGTCGTCACCAATGCAGTATAATAATTAATAATAATCAATAACGATGAACTATATTATAGTTATTATTATGTCGATGATACTATTACAGTAATAATATTTTTAACGGTTAGGCGGCTGGAAATCTCGACGACAATAACCACTTATTATTTATGTTTTGTCTAATATATTATGTCGTAGACAGCGCTGGGTGTAGTCCGATCTTATAATTATTATTTATGTACCTACACGATATCATTATTAATTAGACGTATCTGACGTCCGACGTCTCGGGATAATAATATTATTTCATTGTCATTATTATATTTATTATCGTACAATATTATATTCTGTGATCTCCGAATCTGGTCAATTCAGTTGCTGATAAATAATATCATGCGTACCTAGGTAAATTAAACGATTTTTACTATTGTGTTTCTACATACCAACTTCCTGAAATCAAAGAAAAAAACTACTACAAAATTTACCTGATTCATCTCAATTTATTATTTAAGATAACGCACATTTACATTATATTATATTGTGAACAATAATTTAGTTTGTTTGGATAATTATTATTGTATTTTCAATTGCGAATCTCCCCTGGAGAGCTATTACGATTTTGAATTATTATCGTAATTTTTGCTTTTTGATCATTACAACAAATTCTTAATTTAATGGCCTTAGAAGCCTAAGCTTTAGTAATAATAATAATAATAAAAAAAAAAATCTCAATTTATTACGATATGCTGATAAATTGATAAATTTTAAACTACCCAAAAGTCGCTTTTGCGGTTCATTAATAATTATTGTGATATTGAAATGTGTAATTTTTATTTATTAGTAATATTATATTTTTATTATTTAATATGTTTACTACCTCTTTGAGAATGCAGTTGCTAGGTGGGATCTTTTTAATAGTTTTTTTTTCTGAGTTTAATTATTATTATTGTTAACTTACAAAAATAAATATTATCAATTTATTTTTTGTTTGATAATATTCTAATATTTTTCTTAGCATACATTTAAAGTTCTATAAAAACGATAAACCTATAATTTTTACCCGTATGATTACTCAAATACTGCTGTTAAAGAGGTATCCTGCGTTCCCATTAAAATGGATTACTAGTCGTTCATTTTCTTATCGATAGTTAAAATAATGTAGAAAAACAAATGGTAATTTTTTACTTTTATTTGTTTTTTGTGCTGTAACTGTTGCCAAACAGACATAATTACAGAAATTATAAACCATGTTAATGTATATATTATTATGTAATTATTTATTATACACATGTGTTTCTAATTTATTTTTTGTGAATGCTTATTGTTGTTTTGTGAAAACTTTTATTTATAGAATGTAATATTATTGGCAATTACACGATTTTACCTATGTGTGTAATTGCTGCTCATATACCGAATTTTTTTACCCAAACCAAAATTATATGGGAATTTATTGTTTTGATTATAGATACGTTTTTGAATAAGTTTTACAATTTATTACTTATAAATATTTATATATTATTTGTTACCTAAACAAATTTAATTGAGAACGAATGTGTGAACAATTGAAACCTATGTAAACTGTATAAGTAATAACAATAAATATTAAATGACAATATTATTTCTTGATTATAGTATAATATTTATATAGGCATGTGTGACATCTATCGCCTGCAGATATTTTCAGCGGAAGAGCTTATACTAAAAAACATATAAAGATGACGTTAAGATATCAAAAACTGTCATTTTAAATAGTAGATTTGTGTATAAAAAATGTTTTAATAAAAAAGTTCTTTCATTGAAGTAAACAAGTTTATTATTAATAATTTTAACAGTTAGAAAAGAAAGAGACTCTCTTTAATATACTTTAATAGTAGTATAAAAATCAGAATAACTCTTATTTAGTTTAATTATTGTAACATAAGTAATATCATTCTATGAGCAGTCTTGTAAAGAATACTTTTAAAAAGTATTTATTGATACTTTCAAATACTTCATCTTTTTTTTTTACAATGTGTTTCACCTTTTTACCTTGACCTTATGTTTTTATAGATAAATTTAATCATTAGAGTAAGAATGTAGCATTTTTTGGTCTTTGGTGTATGTACCATCCATCAAATACCATAACTTAGGCCTCTAAAAATATTACAATACCTCAATCATCAAAAATGTCTGTAACAGTTTCCAAATAATAAATGAAATGAGAATATTGTTATTTATGTATACATAATACTATAATGCATTTAAGGTACACATTCTCATTAAACAAAAAATACGTATACCCGCTAATAATTTGCTATTTTCCAAATAATTTTCTTTAATTTCTTTCACCAAGTTGTTTTTATTAAATTAGCTGGTTTTGCACTATATGCAGTTGATCCATGTATAGGTTTTAAGCATAAACCGTGAAAATCACACTAAGTGAGGTATTTCTTCTGTAATGCAAGTGTAGCCCTGTCTTGCCAAGATTAAGAGCACTAACCTGCATTTAGAATGGTATAAAATTGAAGTATAACTCACCAGTATAACATTTTAAATTCTAAGTCTTGGTATATTTTTCTAAAAACTAACTACCTATTAAGAATATTTTATTTTAAAATTACCTTTCTAGCTTTAGTTACACAACTGGCTATGGGTGCATTTTTAAACTACTCAGAACACATAATTGTAAGGAATGCACAAAACATATTATGCATGGCATTAATGATTAAGTTTCTATAGCATAATTCATAAACATATTTTAAAAATATTCCACTTCGTTGTCTGTATATTATATCTACAACAAAAATATGTAAAGTTAAATTTAAATAATTATAATTTATAATACAATTGGGTTCTACTAATTATTTTCATATACCTAGTCATATCATATAAAATTATCTTAGTTCAATTAATTGATAATAAGTAATTAAGAGGCTAATAATTAGTATAATAGTTAATTAGATATTCATAATATTTTAAGGATTTCAGCTTACACTTAGGAGTTTATGCAATCATTTTTATTTGAACAAATTCAGCTTTTTTGTTTACTTATTGCAATAACCTACCTAAGTACCTATATTATTAATTATTACTATTTTTTATATTGTTTAATAAAACAAAAGATTTTTACTCATGAACTTATTATATATTGTTGTACATAAAATATATGTATCGTGCTTGATAAAAATTAAAACCATAATATAATAGTTAATAATAATAAGGTACCTAATCATGAATCAGTATATAATTAATTAAGTTTCAATATATTTACTTAATTCTAATATATTTGACATAATGTCCATACTTATTTATTTATTTATTTTTATCATACAATCAAAATATACAATTTATTATACAGTTAAATAAAAGAACAAAACTATTTTTTGATTAATTTTGACCACAATTAGCATTTGCAAAATATTAATTATAATAGTTTGAAAGTTTGAATCAATTAATAGAAATTGTATAGAATATACTTAGGTATTAAACACAAAAATGACACATTGATGCAATATGTAATGGGAGCCATATGTTTGGATTTCATTTGTTTTATATATATCATTATTTATACGTGTACTACTTACAAATCATATTACTTTTTTATTTACTTGTATGTTGATGGATGATCCTTCCCCATAGAAATCAAAATTAGTAAAAAGTATTCAAATTTTTTGTTTTCCCCTAAATTTCAAAGCATAGGTTTGAATTTCTCTTGAGTCTCAACGCTCTAATGCGGTGTTGCATAAACAATTTATTAAATTTAATGGACCGATCGTGGGCCACTAAACTTTATATAAGGGACCATTAGGTCACTATCTAATGCACTATTAGTGCAACCCGGCACTAGAGTAGTTTTATATTAAGTTATAGTTTTGCCATTAAAACAAAAACAATATTATTGCTAATGTTGCGAGATGCCGAAAAAAATGTACTCTCAACAAAATTGTAGCTAAATACATTTTATGCCTACAGAGTTTCTTGTCATTAGCTTTATAGATTTAAATACTCTGAATATTATTGTATTTTGAATTATGCAATAAAAATTAATGGTCTCATCCAAAGAAGTAAGAAAATTGAAAACTGATGACGATGTCATATTATAATATCTATCATCTATGGCAAACGCCAATTCTGGTCATTCGTCAGAGACGATCCGCAGTTCTAGTAATTTCAATGAACAAAAATAAATTAATAGGCCAATAATGAACAGACAAGTAGTTAAACAGTAATTTTGTACCTATACAACATTTATTCATATATTTCATTCTGCTCTAGTTAATTTCATAAAATATCTCGGTACAGTTCTCGATCAGTTCAGTGCGAGACGAAGGCGAATGAAGAAATATCAGTTCCTTGATATGGAGTCTGTACTCTAGATATGGCACACCTATATTCAACCCGAAGAGTCAACATATTCGTAAGTTTGATAACCTATTCTTTAGAGGCTTACATTTACGTTTTAGTCTAAAAATTAATATTTATTGCCATGGATAATTTGCTACTCGGGTGACGTAGATGCATATTTGATTTGCTTATAAAATACGTAAGCACAGAAGACGACGGCACACGCAGGTCGTAGATTATAATAACAATATATTTATACAATTATTTATAAATTGTTTTGAATTGTTTTTTTTTATAAAAATAGAAAAACTTATAAATAAGAAATCTTGTACTCAATTTTTAAATCTTAGTTATAAAAAAAAACTTATTAATCGAAAATGTTGTATGCCTATAAATTGCACAACATGGGTCAAAATAATTTTTGGTGTATAGAAAATGCTAATATAAACATTCAGTGAAAATTTAAGGTATCTACGGTACTTTTTTTAGAGTTACACCGAAAACCAAAATCGATTTTGCCGAAAATCAATTTTGCGTAAAAATATAAAATACCAGTTTTTCTTATTTTTTTTTCGTTTATCCAGATGTTTGTAATCTACGGGGAATTTTAAATTTAGCCTGAAAGAAAAGATACTGAAGTTAAAAATTAAAGCTACAAACACAAAAAAAATAATAGGTTATAAAAATTAGAAACACACATTATTCTAAAATATAAAATATACCCAATACAATTAAAATTAACATATTAAATACCTACTTATTATTAATTTTAAATTAGTCGGTATATGTAATATCAATTTGATGTGTTTATTTATCTAAAAACCAGAAATTACAATTATTTATAATCACAGTTTTACGTAAAGATTCATAAAAATAAATATGCCTATATGCTTCTAAGTTCTAATATCTATATACCATCAAATTGTTCCTAAACACGGATCTCTTTGATAAAAAATGTTGCATTATATTATATCTGTGGATTCATCATAATGACGTATAATATAATATCTTAATATCTATCATTTATATTCTATGGCAATTGTCAAAGTCGTTGCGGAAGTCACAGTCGATTAAAAATTCTAAAATGTTCATAAGCGAAACTGACATGAACAAAAAAAATTTACTGCGTTTCGTATGGTTTTATTTTTCACAAATCACAATATTTTCAGATATGTATCTGGAGCGTTTTCAGAGTGACGTCGTAGCTGTAGTGCACATGTCACGGATTCCGACGAATGTCGAAAGAATCGATGTTTAAATGTAAGTTTGTTTTATATTTATTTGGTTCTCAAATTTACTTTTTAAAGTTAAGTTAAATATTTAATGTTAGTAAAAATGTGCTATCCAAGTGTTGTAGACGAATATTTTAGTTCCGAGTTCGAAATTTATAAAATACGCGAGATCGAATAATACAAACGCCGTAATCGTTTTTCCTGTTCCAAGTCGTAGAAATATTATAATAATAGGTGCATACCTATTACCTATATGCTATAGGTACTTGAATTAGACATATACATTTTGGTTTAATTTATAGAAATACATGTTCTAACTTATAAGTCAGGCCGGATTTATATTCTCTTAAAATTCTTAAAATATGAGATTTTTATGTCGTTTAAAATAGGCAATATGTTATTCTCTTAATATTCTTTTAAAATACCAGATACCTATATGATATAGTAATTTTTTTTCCAAATCCAACGTTATAAATTATAGATAATTATTAATTTAGTGTAACATGCTTAACTTCTATTGTACACCTAAGATCTATATCATAGAGATTAAAGACGTATAACCGTACACTTGATGGTGACAACACAAAATGTTCACGGAACGGTCAACTGCGTCTATCCTGACGTGTGCGCACTTATGAATAATATACTTATATACTAGTATAGTCGTGTAGATACATATCTAAATTTTATTTTCTTAAATACAATGTATCAAAAATTATTGATTAATACATACATATAATTCATTGAAATAAAATAAACACACCTAGGTACTATAATATTAGTAATAGGAAATAGGAATAAATCCATGTATAAAATACTAAAATACAAACAAACAAACGAAAAACGATTCTGATCAAAGACTTTAATAAATAATAATATTGTGATTAAAGTACCTATCTAATTTATTTTACGACTAGACATTTGTACAGTACCTATAACAGTAAGTTAAATTCCTTTTTCCAAAAAATTAAATTTGAATATTTCATCGTGTATATATATTATAATGATATACTCTAAAAGTTTCATTTATCTACGAATAATATTTTTAAATTACAACAAAATAACTAAAAATTGTATTCTTAGTTTAATAATTTGGTTAAAAATTTGAACTCTTATAATAGGTTTTTTAGATTTTATGGTTACAGTACGAACTATTTATAAGAATCTTTGTTTATGACAAAAAAAGTTGAACATTTAATACATTTTTAACTACTTAGTAATTCGTCAATTTTTATATTTATAAATCTTTAAATGGAACTTTCAATACTTATAAAAAAAAATCGTGCCTACTTATATTTATTATTTCTCAACTGTTATTATAACTACCTACGAGGAAACTTGTATTACATTTTCATGTCTTAGGTAAATAAAGAAAATTTTGTATGAATATCTGATTACAAAATATTATGCAAATGTCGAAATAATGATGAGTTTTGTAAAAATTTGAACTTTAAATGCCTATACAAAAAGTCCGATAAGTATTATCAATCACAAAGATTGCTGTAAATGTAAAAGAATATAATATGGTTTATCAATAGAGTATAGACTGTATAGGTAGGTACTGAGTATATAAGTTCTTTGGATTAATCATATTAAATCATCTATGGCAATCGCCATTGTCGACATTCGTCGGAGACGATTAACGATTCTAATAATTTCAGTGAAGAAAAAAAATGAAATAAGCCAACAAGGGCAGTACGTTAAACATTATATTATTATAATATCCCTTATTTATAACATGATCCATCACATTTTGTTACGTTCACGTTATTTTCATTAAATATTTCGATACTTTAAAGTTTTAGTTCGGAGCGAGATGAAGACGGATGAAGATGGCCGTTTCTTCAGGAGTGGTGAATAATGCACTGCACTGCTAGGTTTCACCGGAAGAGTCGATGTTTACGCGTAAGTTTGTTTTCATATTATTTTGGGGCTCAAACTTATTTTTTAGACTCAAATTAAATATTTATTTCAACGGACAATCTATTGACTGGGTGACGTAGAACTGTAGAAGCATAATACGTTTAACCCCGTTTAATTAAACTATCCGGTATCACTGGTATCAGTTTTATTAGGTACATACACTATGTCTAGGGCCACTGACGCAAGGTATATAAATTAATATTTCAATATAAGCTGGA
Source organism: Nasonovia ribisnigri (assembly GCA_027563435.1). Lineage (NCBI taxonomy): Eukaryota > Metazoa > Arthropoda > Insecta > Hemiptera > Aphididae > Nasonovia > Nasonovia ribisnigri. Next base: position 102,561 of record JANEHU010001505.1, read on the forward strand.
AACTGTAGTCTATTCTAATTTATAATCCAATTATTGTATTAACTATTAAATTCATCATTAAATGATTATTCAGAGGTCACTTGGGGTAAATTCCATAAATTAAATTAAGAATAATTAAAACACATTTTGTGAAGGGAACAAGATTACTGTTGATATTAAAGTCTTAGTTATTATTTACGAATAAATACAATTAAAGGATATTTTAATAGCTTTTAACTATTAACAATCATTGTAAATTGTTTTTGATCAACGTATGTGTATATCTATTAGTAGCACCATCTACTATAAAATTATTATTAAAAAATCCTTACAATTTAATACAAGAATTTTCATAAATTGATCTTACCTTTTAACGAGAAATAACGATTTTATAGTTCTCTGGTGTAGGTCCTTTATACAAATAGTATTTGCTGTATAGTGTATAACTTTATATTAACTCTAAAAATTAGTACCTACCTAATTATATTTATTTATTTATAATCAAATTCTTATTTAATGATACATAAAAAAATAATATGCTTTTAAAAAAATTTGCTTGTTCTTCTAATATCTATTCACAATCTTCATAAAAAATTAAATTAAAAAATTAATATAATAATTTAAATAATATATTATAAACTATTTTGGTTATTGTCATATTGGTCACGTGGGGTATGTACTTTCTTATTTTTTAGTAGATTTCTTTTTATTATTGTTAATTTATCAGGGGATGTATTGCCCGCAACTTTTCAATTATTTATATTTTAACTACTGGTATAACACTATTGTGGCTATCAATAAAGTCGTGAAAAAATTAGTAATTGGTTAGGTATAATATATTTTTATGTAATTCTTTTGAGTAGGCAATTCGCTCAATGATATTTAAATATTTTCACCGATAATCAAGTGCGATGACTTGTAGGTAACTAGAGACTGAGTGAATAGGATGTGTATAGTATGGCGAAGATAAGGAAAGTGGTACAAAGGGCCAAAGGGGGATATAATAAGAAATGTAGTGTAGGAGTGGCATATATTGTAGTGAGATCAAGAGAGGTGGTTCGGTCACTGTATGATAAGAGGAAGTGAGAGAAGGTTAGGTAAAGGAAGTAAATTTAAGGGGACAGGAAGGGGTGAGATGACTGAAAAAGAGATTGATTGAGGCAGAATACTGATCGTATGGTGGTGTGAGGAGAAGATGGCTGAACCTGTATATCGTGTGTCCGCGGAAACAGGGTACACTTTACCACTCATTACCCTGTGTATATTTTTAAATTCTGTTTCCGGGACATAAAATTAGACTATTCGATCTTTAATTTCGATGACTTACAAATTTTTTACTCGCGTATTTTGCGCATGCGCAACATAACTTCACTTTTTTTAAACGGCAACCCCTATTTTGAATATTATTTTCGGATTAATGGATTTTTTTCAAGTAATTTTGATCCAACTACTACTACTCTCAACCCAATATATTGACTTAATGAGAGGTATTTAAAATTTAAAAAAAAATTATTTATTTTTTAATTTTAATTTTATTATTTTAAACTTTACTGCACATTTTTTATTTACAATTCAATTTACAAAAATCACAAACATAAGTTACTAGATAAATTGTTCGAAAGTCCCTCCATTATTTAGAACGGATGCTTCAAATCGACGTAATCAATTAAAATAAACTTTCGAACAATTATCGAGTAACTTATGTTTATTTATTTTATTCAAAATAGGTGTTGCCATTAAAAAAAAATTAAGTTGAGTTGCGCATGCGCAAAATACGTGAGTAAAAAAAATTGTAATTCATCGAAATTAAAGATTCAATAGTCTAATTTAATGTCCCGAAAGCAGAATTGAAAATATATACAGGGTAATGAGTGGTGAAGTGTACAGTGTTTCCGCGGACATACGGTATAGCTTGTGAGAGAAGGGGGAAGAAGAAGTGTGAAGGTAGAATAGTTAGGTTACAATGCCGAATACGTAGGAAAGGATCTTGAATTGCAAAGGCCACTCGACTATTGGGCTGAAACTATACCGGTATCAGTTGATATAGGTTTACAACCTCGACTTATGGGATAGAATAAAAAGATCGGTTGCCGGTTGGGATGTCAGCGCACTATTTCTCTTTCATATTTGACCCACGCGTAGCATACCAAACGTACGATTAATAGAACCAACCCTATATTGCAGGGGTGTCCACAACGAGGCTCGGGAGCCGCATGCGGCTATTAAATTAGTTTTGTGCGGGTCTTGAAACCAAGCTTAGAGTAAAATGAATAAATATAATAATTTCATTTGAATCGTTAGATAGTATTTTATCGCCGTCGGTTTAGTTATAACTACAGTCGTTAATATAGATTAGTAAGGCGGTGGCAGTGCATTTTAGTATGTTTGGCCCCATTGCCCCAACAAGTCACGGTGCAGGTTTCGACCGCTCCAGACGATGACGATATAACAACGGGTTGCGTTTCGCCTCGAATTAGTTTTATAAATTTGTGGCTCCCAAAATTAAGGTTAGTGGCCACCCCTGCTCTTTTGTTACTTTTAATATTAGACTAAATGAATAAAATAAAGAATATTACCTGTGTCACTACAGTGGTATTTTATGATATGTTAGTTATGAGTGTGTAAATAATTTCAAATTAAAAATGCTCGTAAATTGAAATATCTAGGTACCTTTCGTCAAATATGCGATTTGACAAAACCAAAAAAAAATTTAAAAACGAATGTCTAAACAAAAAATTTATAAATTATTTATACTTGAACTATTAAAATATGCAATACATAATAATAAAAAAATATTGAAAAATAAAATTTTATCCAAGAAAAGTTCATTATTTTGGTTATAAACAATTCAGCATCAGAGGGTTGAATTCAAGTTTGATAATAAGTAAATTTAATCTTTTTTTTCCTCGATTCATTGAGCGACCGGTCGGCGGAGCCTTGTGGCGGTCCGGTCCTGCTCAATCGAGATGATCACCCGGACAGTGACCATGCCGCGCTGTGGGTGTCTTACTAATGCTCCGGGGCAAACCGGCCACTGTGCGGTAGTTAAAGATGATTGTACCGAGGCGCTGGATTGGTCACTGATCAGATCCTCGCATTCCGGTCGTCTTCGAATTGAGCCTTCTGTCATCTGTTGTCGGTGGTTGGCTAACTTAACCTGGTCGATGTTGGTCCTCTCTAGTAACTGTTGTTAACCCGCCGCTTTTCGGTTTTAAACAGTTTGCCTTCTGTGCCTTCCCCGTTGGCCGGAACCGGAATTCCATTTCCAGTCGGTACCGCGTGTAGGTGGGAGTAGGACTCTGCTGACCAGGTAAATTGAATCTAATATTAAAAGTAACAACACTAATCCAGGGACGGTTCTATCGTACTGGTTGCAGGGTGTACAATGGCTAGTTGAGCTTATCATTGTGCGTGGGTTAAAGAGAGAAATAAATGGTGCGCTAAAAATTTGACATCCCTCTAAGTGTTATCAAGTTGAAGAAGCTGTTAATTGTTGACATTTAACATTAACTGTGATAGGTATGATCGGAAATAAAAGTAATATGCAGGCTGTGCATCAAATGTATTAAATATATGCATGCATTTATTAAAAATGTATTAAAATATGCACTAAAAATCAAAAAACAAGCTCTATAAATTCCTCTTTATTAAAAAACTGTAGAAAAAAAAAATAATAATAATGGCTTACAAAAAAAATATTATTTACCTAGGAAGGCGCCTTAGCCACTACAAAGGCCTCTAAAAAATTATAATGTATAATAATAACGTTGGGAAGCTACGGTGTGGTAAAATAAACATGCAAATACATTTGATGCACAGCCGTGGAAAAAGTAATGATTTATCTGTATATGGTAAACCGGCATACAGTGAGACGCATATTGGTAACGGTTTTATTTTAATTGTCACAAAAAAATACGTACAAATACTAAATAATTCAAACAAATCATTGAAGTGGAATTAATAAAATAATAATTTACGAAAAAACTTATTACTTAAACTATTATTAGTATAAATGATATAAAACCATGAACTCTGGACAGTATCTTAGTGGGTCCCATGTCTCACTGTACATATAGCTATTTCTATATTTTTAGCTTCATAATTTCTGTTAAAATATTAGGAAAATGAATCAAGTACCGTTTAAATGCCAAATTTGACCTTTACCTACTTATAATATCTTCATAACAAATTATTATAAAAGGCTAGGTACCGTTATTTCACATTTATAATATGTAAATAAATAAACAATAGATATTATAATGTCATATTCTTTTATTAAATAATGATTTGTTAAAATTAAACAATTCATATAAATACTATTTTGCTGACAGTTGACACTAATATCCTAAAAAAAATCGATTTTTGCTCCAAGTATATAGCATTTCTACGGTACTTGGTGTTGATAGCTTAATAATTTGTCCATGCATTTTGTTAATCAAGTATGTTCTATGAAATAATATTACTCTACCAGTAAAATAAAAATGGATTTTAACGGAAAATATAAATAATTACAAATGTGGGTTAAAAATATTTACATACATAATATCAATGATAATATAAATGGCAGGATTTTAGATAATAATGAAAAAAACAACAAATATTGTTTAAGTTCAATGAATGATAACATTTTATACATAAGCATTTATAAAATTACATCACCCTGTAATTTGTTCGAGACAAGAGAAAAACACTATGGTTAAGCACTATACAAATGGTGTTACATGATCGGGAGCAACTATTTGTAGTATTAGGTACACTAATCCAAATCATTAATATTGGTGAGAAGTACTATCTGGGAAGGCGATGAACTTCCTCATGAAACAAGTCTGTTTTCAGTCATTAAAATTTTTGTCAACCTATACTATTTTTAGTCCAATGGGTAAGGATTATTATTATTATTGACTTAGGTAATTGACTTATTAAAGTTGATGAATAATAATATTATTAATGACAATATTTTTTTCCTGCAGAGTTCACACAGACTCTCTTTCAAATTATGTCGTCTACAAAATATTAATCTTTAGTACCTAAATCGGAAGACTTGATTGAGTTTCTAACATTTATCGAAAAAAGTCTATAAAAAACAATATAGTGGTGCGGGGCCGCTCAAAACTAGGAAACGCTCTGAGTGTACGTATCGCCTTACTAGGTCGAGACGTCGAGGGACTGTCGTCTAAAAAAAAAATATTAGTGGTGCGGGGCCACACTTGAAACGAGAACACGCTCTGAGTATACGTATCGGCCGGTGTTGCCAGCTTCCGGATGGGTGACCACCCGGGAATTTTAGCAACAAAGCCTTGCCAAGCGTACACACACGTGTTAAAATCTACAGTACCCTAGGCTAATGACCTCAGTTGCCGAAACCTTAACTCTAGTAAAAACAAAAAATATTTATAAAAATATATTACATGAATATGATTGTATTAGTTATAAACTCTTGAGCTAAGAGTTAAATGATTTCCTATAGGTTAAGTTAGGTATTAGATTGGAATCAGAAATATTATTACAAACGAGAGTCTGTTGTGGACACTGCGGACGACCAAAAGGACTACCTTACAAATCCTCTCCCAAAAAGTCCGAAATAAAATTATTATATGAATAATTATTTAATAATATCTAAGTCAAATAATAAAATTAAATTATACGTTTCAAAAATCACAAAATTGTCATAATTTTGTCAGTTGAATTTTGACGATTTGGACTTAATATGCACCTACTTTAAATGCTTAATAGTTATGGGGGAGTTACTCGTTTCCACTAAAATAATATTGGCCTCTTAGTTATGAATCTCACCTAATATTAAAGTTGGGGCTGATTAATAGTGCCAACGAAATTTTAGAGTCAGAACTAAAGTTGTTTTTTGGAATGGTTTTTATGAGTTCAAACATACATAATACATTATCATAGGATTATGTACTGTTAGTTCTTGTACAAAACTAAATTACTTAATACTATAATAAATGGTATAAGTTATTTTTTAATTATGCTTATATATGCTTATATATTGAATACGCAAAAACATATAACATACATAACTGGATCGGACGTACAAAAAGTGACTTTTTATATATTTGTCTATTACATTGTATTCCCCTTCTACCATCCAAATTTTATCCAACAATATCGTCGACAGGCTAATGACGGACATCTGGTTATAGCTTGGGCCTCCCAACGTTAGCGAGGTGACGAACAGAAACCTTTTATTTCATTCCCAAGTTTGAAAAAATTACAAACTGAACTCGATCTTGTGATAGACACAAGACTTATTACTAATCCAAATTATTCTAATGCGTTATAAAAATGCTCCAAATCTCAAAATGTTCCTATTTTTACAAAACATATGAAGCTAAAATAAAACCATTAATAAAATTTGCTTTAAATAAGACGTTTCACCTGCATGTGTTGTCTCCAAGTATGTCTTACAAGTGTGAAAGACATCAAATTTTCATTCAACAGTTATCTTTGAGCTTTGTTAGTTTTAAACAATAATAATCACTCGAATATTAAAACTAACAATGCTTAAAAAGATCTGCTGAAATTGATACACACTTGTAAGACGGAGACGATATGTACATACTGATAAATCATTAATATTTATAACTTTTGCAATTTATATGTTATATCCAATCATACTTTCAAGTTGTTATCACAGTTAATGTATCAACCTTAGATCATATACTATGAATAGGCCCATATCACAATAATTTTTAGCACATATTACTATATTAATATTAGTGACACTATAGTCTCTGACTAAGAGTAATGTCACATATTTTTCTATGTGAATTAACATGTACCAATAAACATGTCAGAGACACGTAGCTTATATATGTGCTTAATATTGTTTTCAAGGTTGAGCTGGGCATGTCTTCATAGTATATGATCTAAGTATTAAAATGTCAGCAACCAACGGCTGAACTTGATAAAAAAAACACTTAGGTTCGGCAACCAACCCAGGATCTTTTTATTCAAAGTGTCCTAATAAGTCATAAGAAGGTTAGTTAGGTAAACCTATGGTTAGTTTAGGCTATGGTGATGATAGACGGCTATTATCACTGGTCGTGAGCTTTGCAATGATCTTTTTCTACTAACTATCAAGGTATACGGTATTGTAAACATAACATCAATGAAAGAAAATATTTAAATATTATTAGTTAGGCTACGTTAGGTTAGGCAAGGGTAGGGTATAATATTAGAACATAACCAATTATCATAATTTTTAACCACGGTTTTAAAGGCGATCGCCTAGTGTTGTACCAGTTTAATCAAAAACTTTAACTACCACCAACTCTAATTAATACAAAATATTATAAAAATTAATTTTAATATATTATAACAAGATATAAGTATAAAAATTAATTAGGATTGACGGTATTTGGGATTTATTTGCCATATTAATTTTTTTCTTAATTTTTTTTCTCACTCCTTAAAAAGTATTTTCTTGCGGGCTGCGACGTTCACCTTCAAACATTTTTTTTATGAATATTAATCCTGTAGATATTTCTAAACTGAATTTTAAATATCGTCAACCGGCAGGTGCCTTATAAATTTTTTTTAAAATATTTTTCTCACTCCTTCCAAAGTATTTGCTTGCGGGCTCCAACGTTCCCCTTCAAAAATTTTTTTTTATGAATTTAAATATTAACGATTTTCTTATATAGATTTGTTAAAAATTAACAAACTATAGTGCCATATTAATTTTTTTTCTCACTCCTTAAAAAGTATTTGCCTGCGGGCTCCAACGTTCCCCTTCAAATTTTTTTTTTATGAATATTAATCCTGTAGATATTTCTAAACTGAATTTTAAATATCGTCAACCTGTAGGTGCCTTACAAATTTTTTTTTAAATATTTTTCTCACTCCTTCAAAAGTATTTGCCTGCGGGCTCCAACGTTCCCCTTCAAAAATTTTTTTTATGAATTTAAATATTAACGATCTTCTTATATAGATTTGTTAAAAATTAATAACCTATAGTGCCATATTAATTTTTTTTCTCACTCCTTAAAAAGTATTTGCCTGCGGGCTCCAATGTTCCCCTTCAAATTTTTTTTTTATGAATATTAATCCTGTAGATATTTCTGAACTGAATTTTAAATATCGTCAACCTGCAAGTGCCTTATAAATTTTTTTTAAAATATTTTTCTCACTCCTTCAAAAGTATTTGCCTGCGGGCTCCAATGTTTTCTTTCAAAAATTTTTTTATATATTATTATTATATTATATTATAGGTATTAATTTTTTTCTAAATTTTTTTTTTCTCACTCCTTAAAAAGTATTTGCCTGCGGGCTCCAATGTTTTCTTTCAAAAAATTTTTTTATATATTATTATTATATTATATTATAGGTATTAATTTTTTCTAAATTTTTTTTTTTTCACTCCTTATAAAGTATTTGCCTGCGGGCTCCAACGTTCCCCTTCAAAATTTTTTTTTATGAATATTTATCCTGTAGTTATTTCTAAACTGAATTTTAAATATCGTCAACCTGCAAGTGCCTTATAAATTTTTTTAAATATTTTTCTCACTCCTTCAAAAGTATTTGCCTGCGGGCTCCAACGTTCCCCTTCAAAAATTTTTTTTGTGAATTTAAATATTAACGATTTTCTTATATAGATTTGTTAAAACTTAATAACCTATAGTGCCATATTAATTTTTTTTCTCACGCCTTATAAATTTTTTTTAAAATATTTTTCTCACTCCTTCAAAAGTATTTGCCTGCGGGCTCCAATGTTTTCGTTCAAAAATTTTTTTTATATATTATTATTATATTATATTATAGGTATTAATTTTTTTCTAAATTTTTTTTTTCTCACTCCTTTAAAAGTATTTGCCTGCGGGCTCCAACGTTCCCCTTCAAAATTTTTTTTTATGAATATTTATCCTGTAGTTATTTCTAAACTGAATTTTAATTATCGTCAACCTGCAAGTGCCTTATAAATTTTTTTTAAAATATTTTTCTCACTCCTTCAAAAGTATTTGCCTGCGGGCTCCAACGTTCCCCTTCAAAAATTTTTTTTTATGAATTTAAATATTAACGATTTTCTTATATAGATTTGTTAAAAATTAACAAACTATAGTGCCATATTAATTTTTTTTCTCACTCCTTAAAAAGTATTTGCCTGCGGGCTCCAACGTTCCCCTTCAAATTTTTTTTTTATGAATATTAATCCTGTAGATATTTCTAAACTGAATTTTAAATATCGTCAACCTGTAGGTGCCTTATACATTTTTTTTTTAATATTTTTCTCACTCCTTCAAAAGTATTTGCCTGCGGGCTCCAATGTTTTCTTTCAAAAACTTTTTTTATATATTATTATTATATTATATTATAGGTATTAATTTTTTTCTAAATTTTTTTTTCTCACTCCTTAAAAAGTATTTGCCTGCGGGCTCCAATGTTTTCTTTCAAAAATTTTTTTTATATATTATTATTATATTATGTTATAGGTATTAATTTTTTTCTAAATTTTTTTTTTTTCACTCCTTATAAAGTATTTGCCTGCGGGCTCCAACGTTCCCTTTCAAAATTTTTTTTCATTTATTTAAATATCAATGATTTTCTTATATAGATTTGTTAAACATCAATAACCTGGTGCCATATTATTTTTTTTTCTAAAGTTAATTTTCTTAATCCTCAAAAAGTATTTGCTTGCGGGCTCCAACGTTTTTCTTCAAAATTTTTTCTACCAATTTAAATATTAATGATTTGTATATATATATTTGATAAACATTAACAACCTGGTGCCATATTAATTTTTTTTCTCACTCCTTAAAAAGTATTTGCCTATGGGCTTCAACGTACGAACTTAAAAAGTATTTGAATACTTTTACTCAAGTACTTTACAAGACTGTCTATGAGTATGAACTAGCTTGATATTTTTAACTTTGTTAGTTAACATTGTGTTTAAAATTCGATAAGTATGTAGTATGTTTATAATTGTATTTCTAGTAATTAGAAATACAATGAATAATATATGTTCAGCCTTGCATGTCTATGATTTGGTGTAATTTTTAATATATTCTCCCTGGGCGTAAAATACCTTAGTTCCGCCTCTGATTCTATAATTGATTTAACTTGTGGTTCGAATCTATCTTACGAAGAACTGCTACCTACTATGGCCGCCGTTGACGATAACGAGTTACCTAATTATTAGCGAAGTCATCGATAAATTGTATAAATATTTTGTAGTGTGTACGAACAAAACTACAATTTACTGTAGTCAACGAAGATTAAAATGCCCGAAATCGTTGATGCTGTGTGCTGTGATGTCTGCTTTTTCGATTACGAGGACGTTACATGGAAATTTGTTGTCTCCGTCTGACAAGTGCGTAACATAGTCAATTTTACGCTCAAATAAATCATGTTTAGATCCGTTAGTTTAAAAACTATAGAGTGAATTGAGCTCATATAAAGTTTATAGGTAAGATTATGTAAGATTATTATCTAGGGAAAGTCATAGGCTTTTTATTATATTTTAATTATTAATCGAGTTATGGGTATTTTAATATTGTAAATTGTTTGCACATCCTAAAATACTAATAACTATAAAAACAGAGTTAAATAGATTATTTAGAACGTACAATTTGCAATTTTATGCGTTTGTAAGACAGAGACAACGAATGCGGGTGTAGTTCCCTCTTAACTAATATTTAATAACACTCAATAATACTAATACTATATTTTTTTATCATTCTTGATAATTACGATTAATTACAAAGCGTTAAATTTTAACTATTGGGCTTTGAAACGATTTTTTAAATTTCGTCTTCCGGTCGCAATTCAATGTTATACATGTGTAAGGAAGTTAAGTTGCCTACCATTCCAGGGGCGTTCTTCTTTTCACCACGAGTACCGTTGTGGTTCGTATACGCCTTGCTACTTGAAATAGTAGTCTGTCGTTGATTTCGATCGAGGTTCACCAAGCTCAGGAGGATTCGTAAATAAAAACTAAACAATTTTTATTATTCCTCCTTAAAATGGTATTACATAATATGCGTATAGATATGCCTGGCTTGTATCTACAGAAAATGTCCGGGTTTAAAAAAAAAAATCGCCAAAAATTCAAATACTACCATTTTAACATTTTTAGATTCTGAGTCGAGCGATGAATGTTTTGATTTTACAATACTGAAAGTTTTTTTATTTTTCATTTATTGTGTATGTGTACATCACAATAAGACATATAAGTAGTTGAAATAATGCTTCGATTTTCTTCAACAGTATCTTGTTCGATGGGAAAGTGAATCTAGTTGGTGCATTCGGGAGGTAAAAATATAAAATTCCTAGTAGTTTTTAAAAGCGCTGGAGGAAACAAAAATAAGGAAAAGTGGGACTTTTTACGTAAAATTGGTTCTCGACAAAATTGATTTTGGATTTTGGTGTAACTTTAAATTAAATAACCGTAATACATGACATTTTCATTGAATGTTTATATTAGAATTTTCTGTACATTATAAAATTTAACAAATCTAAAATACACCAAATTTTGAACGTTTTGAGATTTTTACAAACATTTTCAGTTTCCAATTTGTTTAGTTTTTTTTTTCTATATGTCAATAAAATGTACTCATTGAATCAAAAAGCTTGAAATTTTAATACAAGGCTCCTAGGATATTGTTACATTGGTAATTGAAAAATATTGAATATACATAGGTAGTCACAATTTTTTATTTTTATAAATTTGGACGAAATTAGATATTTAACTAAACGAAGAAGAACAATTGTAGTTTTGTGTCATATTTAAGAAATATAATTCGTGGTTACTTTCAACTTCTAATGTATAATATTATATACAAATATGTTAATAAACAAATAATAATCATTCAACTTCATGCACCGGCTACCGCGCATATTAATAATGTTAAAAAATAAAAATAATCTATGAGCTCTAAAATGTGTAGTAAAAAACTAAATTAACTAGTGACATATTATTTTTATTATTATAGTCATAATAAAAAAATAATAACAAACAATAGATCAAAAAGAGTAATATGAATTTTTGTTTTAGATGTGTATTGTCTGACGCTTATTCAATACGTTATTGATACTATATAATATGTATACTGGATATGAATTCAATTTTCACTTTATCACGTCATGTTTAAATTCAAAATTGTGAGATATCTCATTTAGTTATTGTGTGAGCTTGTGTATCGATGTATAGGTTTATACACATTCTTTTATTAAATAATAATAAGTAGTATCCGTGCCTGCATTTCTTGCTAACCTAAGTATTAGGTGGTAGGTAGTTTTAAAACATTATTAAGAATGCTATTGTTTGTGAATTTATTTACATATCTTTTGGTAAATTTTGTGCTCGTTTCTTATAAGATAATAAGTAACGGTAGTTATAAATTATAAAATAAATACATATAATAATTATATAATAATCATAAAAAAATTACCTATTTCAAAATTTGGAAGTGAAATTGATATAAGTACTAAGGTACCTACAATATTATGGTGATCTGTAAGTCATATAGGTACGAAGAAAAAAATGTAACTACCAGGTTGTTACTTATTTAGTATAGGTGCTTAAATTTTTTTTCAATTATTTGTTACCTAGTATAATTAGTGGTTTTCGACACAGTTATTCGTTTAATTTTTATAAAATGTTATTTTCAGAGATTTGGTTTTTCAATAATTAGGTATTATTATTAATATTTACCATAAATAATAATAATATAATATATGCATGCATAAATATTTGAACTATATTCCGGTCATTTTAAAAACTATTTTTTTTACATAATTTTTATTTTGAAAATCGTTTAAAACAAAAATATTTTTTATTTTCATTTAAATTTTAATAATATGTAATTTTTAGCCTATAAGCTATGATAGACTATAATAATGATTGTTGATATATAATAATTATATACATTCCAATTTCCACTTAAGAACGAGTTAATTAATATTGTTTAGAAATTTACTAATTATTGAAGATTGCCGTAATTGTACACTAGTCCCGCATGTAAGATTTTGAGATGTAAGTAAGTACACGTATGAATCATATTATCATAGTATGTATGATATGCATGTAATACGAGCTATGTAATACGCTCATTTAGTATATATAATGTTTATTTAGTTGCAAGATTTAAAATATGTAGGGCGCTTCAGTATATGTAGTTCGTTAGCATAAATAAATAGTACTGGTGTTACGCAAAAGAAACTATGTTTGATATTCTATTTTGAAATCATTAGTAAACAATAATTATATAAATGATAAATAGTGCATTAATCAACTAGACATGAGAAAACAGTCGACTTATAAAATATATTTTATTAGACAGACATAATATAAAGGTATGAACAAGTAGATGTATAGTAATTATTTCATACGAGACTTTTTATGTTTGTATATAAATTATTGTAGACTGTGCTTGTAAGGACTATAGGTAGTAGTTAAATAGGTAATGTTATAGATTTTATCGATATATTAATAATAAATAAGTATTAGATCAAAGCATTTATGAATTTCTATGAAGAAAAAAAAACAGTTCATATTGAAAGTTGAAATACGGCCAACCATTTACCAAATGAATTGTCGAGAGGATTGATAAATCAAAAAGTATTATTTACGTTTGTAATGATTGATGAATGACAGTTGATAAGATTTAGCAAAAATTAATTTTGGATTCTCAATTTCATTAACACGGCTTCAAACTCCGAGGAGGTGCACCACAGACATTCCAATTTTTCTCCTCGACAAAGCACCTGTGGGCTTATTAATAATAAATTATTGTTTCAAATTCTTTAGTATTTTGAATATCAACCATAGAATATATATGCTGAACATCATATCACGTTAATACGTAATACAATGATGATTTTCAGAGAAATATACAATTCTATATTATTTAAATTTTAAACCTCATTAATTTGTGTAAAAAAATAGTAATATAAAATATAGCATAATATATTATCATAGTTTCGTAGTTGTGTCATTGTGATATAGATAGTGTTGAGCTGTAGTTGAGACTGTAGGTTTACACCAATTTCTAAGTCATTTCTTTTTTCTATTCTGCAGTGCATTTATTTATAATTTTTTAATAATATTATAACTATCTAAAAAGTCATAAATATATCTAATATTATATTTATACACATATATTTAAACTAATATAAGGATTATTTTATATACCTATTAATGGCCGGAAAAAAAAAAGTCTGATGATGGGTATCGTAGTGATTACCTTTTTTGAGAACATATTATAGGTACAGAATTATAGATGATAATAGTTCTTCCGAATTTTACATACGGAAAAACATTTGAGTATTATGATAGTGTTTTGACTTTAAATTGGCGGTCAAATATATTGCACTGCCATATTATTTTACGAAACGTTCAGGCTACCTAAGTTATCGGTAAAGAAAGCATACCAGTATACTAGACCTAGACTGTGTCACTGTACCTATATATACAATATTACAATAGGTACTAAATTATGGTATTATACTTCTTGTGCAATTTTTTTTGTGCGGTGGTGGTGGTGCGTAAATTAGCTGCAGCGCAATTAAACCTGAAAAGGAAGTACATGACAAGTCATATTATATATATATACAAAAAAAAAAAAAAACACAATAATAACAATTAATTAATGATACAAATGATTGAGGTTGATATTCAATTTTAAACACAAGTACATGTGTGACAGACGACAGTGCTATATTGTTGCTATATCTGTTTACTAGAAAAATATAAAATAAAACGTATTATAAACACAGTTGTTGTTATTGTTAATACGTATTACCTAATTGTCGCAGCACGATTTGTTATCGAATAAATAATTATGTACCTATTAATTATTATTATAATATTAACATACCTACGTTACAAACCATATTATTTTATTTTGAAGAACATTTATGCGTATATTTTTGTGTACAATAAATAATAATATGCCAAGTAATATAGTGTAATACTATTATCAACGAGTAACGGTCATTGCAAGATGTATAAGCTTAACAATTTCATAATTATACATAATATTATACTCCCGATAGTTAGTACTTACGTATACGCATATATTGATTTTATTCGTAGTGCGCAGTTCCTTTCTATATTGATTTGTAGTCTTGTGACTGGAAATATGAAATATAACAATAATCAAAATGCCTATAACCTATCGATACATTATTAGGTGTGTCTTATTATAGAAGTATTTTCGATGGTATTATAACAATTTTTATTTGGCCATTGCAGTATCGTAATGATTTGACTAATTTTATAAACAAAAACCGACAAAACAACAATTATTATAATATTGTTGGTGCATTAATATCATATAATAGGAATACGTCAAGTGTATAAGTTAAAGTAACTGAAATCAAAAACATTTAATCGTTGAATTTTTAAAACACGTAATACTATATAATTATTTTGCCGTGTTATTTTTTTATGAATTATGTGTAATATGGTAAATTTTCTGCGAATATAGGTGAGTAGGTACGTATCTGACATGTACTTGTACTCGTTACTCTACTATAATAACAACATTATGCATGTTTATTAGTCCATTCAACTATTACTATAAAATTTAAGTTATTATCGTCGTAATAATATTACTGTAGGTGAAAAATACATACTCGTAAAGTAAATTAAAGCGCCACATAACCACATAAGACATATTATTATTATTATAAATAAATGGTTACTAAAATGTAAGAAACAATTTAATCGCTATTATTATTATGTGTAAGATGGATCCTTCTGTTTAAGATAATATATATTAAAATATTTTATATTTAATGATTTATTTAGATGTAAAACTGGTATATAATTTATTTATGATATATTGATAATATTATTATATCACTTATTGAATAATTATTTGGACTTGAAAGTATGTCGAAAAAACAAAGGAACATTTTTATACATTCACGAAAAATGTTTACCTACATCGGTTAGAAGCGATAGGAGGTACATTTTTACCAAAGGTGGTGCCGTTGTTTGTTTCACGGTCAAATAAAACAATAATAGGTATATACATCTGAATGTTGATATTTATACGTATTTATACTTGTAATACAACATCAACAATAATAAAAAAAAACTGTTTTTACACTATTGGGATAAGGTTGTTTTTTTTATTTCATTTTACTCGATACTTAGTTATAATTATTATTATGTAATACGTGCAGAACTTTGAATGAATACATATAATCTATGATACAATAATATGTTATTATCACTGAGAGAGTGCAGGGGCTATGCCCCCAAATAATTATAGGTGAAGAACAATCGGCGAAGAATATAATATAATGCGCATTAATTGCATTATAATACGTATAGGTTGACGATAGGGAGACTTTGTTAGAACGAAAAAAAAATCCGACTCGTTTTAAACTTGTGGCGCACCGATCTCGCTATATTATGACCAGCCGCTAAAGTACACTGTCACAATAATAATAATAATAATAATAATAATAATAATAATAATAATAATAATAATAATAATAGTAATAATAATAATAATAATAATAATAATAATAATAATAATAATAATAATAATAATAATAATAATAATAATAATAATAATAGTAATAATAATAATAATAATAATAATAATAATTATAATAGTTATAATAATAATTGTAATAATACGTTTATCCTACGCCGGTCGTGTGTACGTATACGAGTGTACAATGTACATAACTGGTTCGACGTGCACAGGAATCCGACAAGGACATGTGTCAAAATCATAAAAAAAAAAAAGTTTAAAAAAAAAATAATACAGCAGCAGGATATAATATACATTTCGCGAACGCACATCAGTTATATAGTGTGCAGTGTACCCGCGCGTAGATTTATCTAGCTATGTACATCGTTTGAATGGCACACGACTATGATGATATTGTATTACTTTATAGCAGAATATACGTTTCCACCGAATTCCGTTTCGTTCAATACCGTTCAAAAAATAATTATGCCCATAAAATAATAATAACAGTAGTGAACTATAAAATAATAATAATAATACGGTAATATTGACATTTCCGTAGTTTTGGAGTAAGGTATATAATATTATTATGTACATAATATGGTACATTGCGGAAACGGTTGATCGTTGAAGTAACTATGTATTTTTTTCTACCATATTAATTCGAGTATATTTCGGTGTGCGAAAAACCTGAAAACCTGTTTGGACTGAAGTTTGGAGCGGTAAATAATAACGATCTTTTGGTTTTTTGGAACGAGATTCACTTGGTGCTAGGTATCGTCGTAAACAGCTTTAGCAGTATTATTCCAATAATATGTAATAGCAGGAAGCAAAAGAAATATAAACGGGTAAAAAGAAATAGGCAAACTGTTTTAATACGAAATGCCCCAACATGTTTCTGCAGATTGTTTTGTACACCTAACTACCTATTTAGTTATTATATAATATAATATGTAGCAATATATTATTATTATAATAGCAGGTGAGAAATAACGACTTTTGGAATATTGTTCTCAAATTATTACTATAGATTTCACAGCAGTATCACACGTTGTAAATAAAATATAATGTAGTTATTTAAATTAAATAATAGAATACGATTTCATTAGTTTACAGATAATATAATATAATGATGCGTGCATGTAGGGTTGCATGCTTATGTTTAGTCTTATAATTACAATATCTGTTCGTACAAATGTTGTGCAATTTGAAATTTTCATGCATTGTTGTTCCCCTATCAGTTCGATTTTCTACATTTTAGTGTATCAAAACTTGCAAGTGTCGGAACTGACACATTTTAGTAGGTACAAATACTTTTGAAAGCCATTTCGTACATTTTTTTTCTCACTTAAGTACCTACTGGAGGGAACTGTTGCTGGCAATTTCCATGTTTATTTTCTTTGTTTACCTTTTAAGTTCACCCAAATCATAATTGTTGGCTTAACATAAACTAAAAATATACCCCCATTGAAATACCAGCCCTTAGTCTTTTTGGCTCACAATGCTAAAGATAATAATAATTCTCCTAGTTGAGTATAGGTACCTATATTAAAACAGAGTATTATAAATTTAAAAATATTACATTATGACCAATAGCATGTTGATGTGGCAATTTACAGTTAGACCTAAATCACAGTGCTGTGTAATCTATATATTATTTATCTCACATGACACATTCAATAATAATTATAACGTAAGTAAAACAATACAATAAAGTGATTATTATGTGTGTGCGACCAGCTGTTCCGCCCGTCCCAGTTTCATTGAAAAATAAATTACTCAAGATATAAGTGTTAATGTCATGTGCACTTTCATATCATATTTTCAAGAAATTAACCAAGTAATCTAAGAACTAAGTACTACTGACTACTGTACTATAGCCATACTAACTACTTTTATTATTAAATGTACGTTAATAATAATGAATAATGAGCATAATAACTAAAGACGGGATGTTGATGACTTATGCATTTTTTGCCTTCAATCCTATTATACAATGCTCTCTTAGATAAGACTCGTTTCATGCCTCCCTGATTTAGAAATTTAATTTCGCATTCTCTTAAATTTTTTTCGATTTTTAACGATATTTTTTCATACAATACATTATTTATTATAATTTTTGAAATAACACATCATTTTCTTAAAAAATTTTAATTTTTTTAATAAAAATAGTATTATCCTCGCTGGAGAATTTTTGTAATGATTAGATTTACTGTTTAAATGAACTCTTGTGTTATATAGTGGGTACTACACATGCTTTTGCGGACACTCCGTCACGCTGGTCACCGATGTATCGAATATTACATTTATAAACTGTATCAAATAAATCTGATAATATCGTTCATCGATATAATGAGATTAAATTGTCATTGACGTACAGATCGACGAACACGATTGTCGTATTAATTTTAAATGAAACTATTATTGTCAGTACTGAATTATTATTTTGACTTAGCATTTAAAAATGTAAACGATATTTTTTACATTTAAAGTTTTAACAGTAAATATTTTTTAATTTTTGTGCCATTTTTTACAGATTATAAGTCATTAAAACATTTTTTTTGATACTTTCATAGTTCATCAACATCATATGATCTTTAGTAAGAACAATTACACTGTATGTAATATTATATAGCCATATAAGTAATAGGTATATAGTGTTTTTATACGTATTAATTATTATAATTATATATATAATATATATTATAGGTATATATGAGTACAGGATCGCGAAATCATGTTAGATAATATGGTGTAAAGACTGTGGCAACGGTTATAGTAAACATTTGACAGACATTAATTTAAAAAAACGTCAGTTAGTAATTAATAATTAATAATTATTCTATGAAATAAGTTGACAATAGGACCTATTTAATTGCAGCATAGCACACACTACGCAATGATTTTGAGCACATAATATAAATATATAATATATTTGTGAAGACAATACTGGAGGAATATATTTTATATAATCAATGTCATAATGTATTGATCGATAACAAATATTTTTTAATAGTTTTTGTCATGTGACGTTTGTTAAATACTTAAATAATAACCTCCACTTATATACTAGAATGTGTATCTTGATGGTGTATTCTAGAGGTAAAAATAGAAAATTATCAGTAATTTTTAACGTAGTCGGGAAAAACCAAATAAAAATAAAGGAAAAACGGGTTTACGTAACACTAGTTTTTGACTAAATCTTTTTATGTGTAACTTTAAAAAAAAAGAAAACCGTATATAGGGGCATGAAATTTTCATTGAATGCTTATGTTCGCAATTTCTATACGACATTGAATTTTTAAAATATGTTTACTATTTTTTAACTACTTATAAGAAAATTCCGATTTTTATAAGTTTTTTTTTATAACTTTTGATAAAAATTCTTCGCTCGGTCAAGAAACATGAAAATGTACTCACAAAATTCCTCATAAGTTGTTATAATTGTGTTTCAAAAATATTAAAGATATATATGCATGATTTTTTTTAAAAGCATTTAAAGTTCAAATATTGACAACATTTATCAAAATGTATAAAATATTCAATTTTTAACAAGATATTATTGATTGAACATCTCAAACAAGGTTTCTCGTAAGTAGTTCATACTGTAACAAAAAAGTCTAAAAAAAATATTTAAACAGAATTTTTATTATAGATATTTTAATTCATATTTGGACGAAATTAGAAATATATATTTAAACAAAGTGTAGCATTATAAATAAGTACAGGTTTTCACGGTCATGGGTCGGCAGGAACAGCTGATCGCCCACACATAATAATTTATTTATTATATTGTTTTATTTATTTAAAATTATTATCAAATGTGTCTTGTGAGATATATAATACGTATTCGCCGCCGTGAATATTTTTACAAGGCCTACTTGATCTTGTCTCGTACCGTATGTCGTTGTATCTGAATCCGCGCTTACTAATATTTTTCAATTTATAATGCTTTGTTTTAATATACTCAAATAGCAGAATCATTGTTATCTTTAGCATTGTGAGCCAAAAGGACTTAGCAAATTAAATTAAATGCTAAAAAAGGGCGGGTAAGTGTATGTCGCTCTGCTGTACAGTAGGTTACAAGTGAGTCACTGTAATGGATTGTGTTAGATTTTTATCCAATGATATAATATCATTGAATAAGAAAAACGATTCTGAGCGAAGACGGTCAGTCAGTCTATAATATCTTACTAAGTCTAAATGTATTTGATGATATTATTGTGAATAAAGTAATTAATTTTAGTATTATAGGCATTAGTATTTACTATAGTTGGTTAAATTCATTTTTCTCAAAAAAATTATATTTTAAAATGCCATTGCGTGTATATAAAATATAACAATATATTCTAAAAGTTTCATATACCAACAAATAATATTTTTAAATTATATCAAAATAACTAAAATCATTATTCTTGGTTTAAATATGAAATTTTGTCTAAATTTGAAATTAAAATGTCTGTAAAAAATAAATGTGTTGATATATTTTTTAGATTTTTTGGTTACAGTATGATTTATTTATGAGAATTTTTGTTTTAAATTTTCAACACTTAGTTATAAAAACTGAACATTTTATAATTTTTTAATTACAATGATTTATAATTTTCGAGATTTTGACAAATTTTGTCAAAATTCGAACTTTAAATGCTTATAAAAAAAATCGTGCCTATGTATTTTCAATATTTTTCAACTGATGTTGTAACAATATATAAGAAAGCTTGTATTAAATTTTCAGACTTTTTGGCCCACCAAATAAAATTTTATTGACAATTATAAAAAAAAAAACTAAAAAAATTGAAAACTAAAAATGTCTGTAAACAGCTCAAAAACAAATCAAAATATTTTCAAAATTGAATGGTGTATAGAAAATGAGAATATAAACATTTAGTGAAATTTTCATGCATCTACAATTATTCGTTTTTGAATTATAACCAAATAAGAAAAACGCTACATGAGAAATCGAGTGAATATCCTATGTTGTTAAATTATGAACTTAAAACACTCATAAAAATTTATTTTTAATTGCTTTTAGATATTTTATTTTTGATAAAAGTAGAAAAACTTACGTTAAATCTTGTGTTAAAATTTAAAACCTTAGATTTAAAAAGAAAAATTTTTATGAATTTCTAACTCTAAATAATTTGCAAATTTTCGTCATTTTACGTATTTTGTCAAAATTTCAACTTTAAATGCTTAGAAAAAAAAATTGTGACTACAGATTTTTAATATTTTTCATGTGCCTTTGAAACAATATATTAGGAGCATTCTATTACATTTTCAAGAATTTTTAACGAATAAATAAAATGTTATTGATTTTAAAAAAAACCAAAAAGATTGGAAATTTAAAATGTCTGTAAACAGCTCAAAATAAGTCAAAATATTTTGAAAACGGTATGGTATATAGAAACTGCTTATATAAACATTCAGTAAAAATTTCATGTATTTACCGTCATTTTTTTAGACTTACACCAAAAACCAAAATCGATTTTGTCGAAAATTGGTTTTCCGTAAAAATTCCCGTTTTTCCCATAATTTTTCATTTGTTTTTCCAGGCGCTCTTGAAAACTACTGGGAAATTTTTACTTTTGACCTTCCAACATACCAACTAGATTCACTTTCTATCAGAAAAGGTATTGTTGAAGAAAATCAAAGCATTTTTACTGTATCCTAAAAGGTAATGACTGACACAAAAATAAAAAAAAATAAAAAAAAACACATCATTGTAAAACCAATACATTCATCGCTCCGCTCAGAATCTAAAAACTGTGGGCGCGATTCGTCGTCAATATTATTAAATCATAATAATACAATTGTTTCTTTCAAAAGTTTAGTGTTGATACCTATATCAATCTTTGGTACCTAACCTGATTGTACCTCAACGGTTTTCAGATTATTCTAGGTTTGCTTTTGGGGTTACCGAGAAAAAAATTATAATATATAAAAAAATCCGCAATGAATTATGTCTTATCATATTATATCCTAATTTATTATTATTATTAATATTAATAATCTTTTATTGGAATTTGGGTGACAAAAAAATATTTGCTTAATAAGTTATAAGGGTGGCAGAATATATCTTGACCTTGTTAAAAACGTTTTATTTCTTTATTTTACATCGCATTATTTGCAATGTTATTACTTATAATAGGGTCGTTATGAACTTTCATAAAGTATTAAATCACTTTTTTTATGCTACGGACAGAAGTGTTAATTGTCGACGTGAGTGGCGTGCACATCAAATAGGTATGATATGGCATTTTGGTAGTGAGGAAAAGGTTACGACTCTTTTGTCGTCTGCGAAATGAGTGGGGGGGGGGGGGGTAATGCGTAAAACGGTTAACGGAGTACCTATTTGGCGTACTTATGAGGGGCGTCTCGATGAAATAATAATGGTTAGGTATGTCTCGTTTGCGCAGCCGACCGGAATAATAAAATATATTATGTCATACTTATCGTCGGTTAGTACCTGTACAAACGTCAATTCAATTGTAATCTTTTTGAACATGGCATTATTATTATAATATTTTATGGTACAGTTGTAGTTGCATAATATAAATACAATTTCTATACTCACCTGCGTTTTATAAATTGTCAATGGGTTCAAATATTAATTTAATATATCAAATAAAGTGACTACACTCGTGATCTTAGATCATATTATAGTATGGATGTAGTCACAGCGTATTATTTTATGGACGATATTAGCGACGAGATTCCGAGTTAGGTGGAACTCCTCACAAAATTATCCATATTATGTTAATATCACAAAATTGTTCTAAACCTTACTATCTTAGTTCGTGATTAATTATATTATTATATAGTAGGTATTACACTATTTTTTCAATATAATATTATATTCAATAACATAATATGGTGATTTGACAACAAATTATCCGTTGATAAATATGCGAGAAGTTGCGTATCGAACATCTGATTCGGTAACTCTCACTGATATCGGCACAATTTTTTTGTAATGATTTAATACGTTGTTGTTCCATTCATAGTATATGATCTATGCTTGTGATACCAGGATCAGAGATAAGAGATTGACTTACGTTTATTGTATATTTTTTTTTAATTTTCAGGTCTCAAGCTCAACAGTCACATTTTCTGAAAAAAATGTACACACATCCCTCCAGGGCCGTGATTACATTGTTCATGTTCGTAGTCGACATACAATATGATAATATCAATACGAAAAAAGTTGAACTTACGCCATATAATATAATGATAATATCGTCATATCGTTTATGCATAATACAAACAGAGTTGCAACTTGAAACAGAGGTTTGAATAAAATTACTAAAATTGTATGCTTAATCGAAATAATTATAATATCGGTTTCGACCTAA